>PITA01031481.1:0-15158 GCA_004023965.1 Spilogale gracilis
AAAAAGTCACTGTGCAGGGGCACCTGGCTGGCACAGGAGGGAAAGCATGCAACTCTTGATCTGGAGGTCGTGAGTTTGAGCCCACATTAGATGTAGAGATTAGTAAAATAAATAAACTTTAAAAAAAAGTTGCTGTGCGAAAGGTATGGGGGATATCCCCCTATGTGCAAGGACAAACTCCCTCGTGCAAGGGGCTGTCAGGTTGGAAGCTGGTTCTTCGCACTTCACTACATTCTGGCGTGAAACACAGAGTCTGAGAATTCCCCCCACTGACTCTGATTTTAGGTCATTACGAAATTTTATTTATAAAGGTAGGCAACAGAACATCTTTATCAGTAAGCTTGATTGGTAATTTGTACATTTTCAGATATATGGCATATGTGGACTTTAACTGGAATTCCTGCCCTGAGTCCCAAAAATGTTAGGGATGGGCCAGGAAAAGGATCCAAATCCCCTGTCATATGAGGAAATTTTGGAGTACATTTAGCTTAGAAAGAGAAAAGGCTAGTGGGAAGATTAAAAAAAAAAAAAAAAGCCATTTTTTTTCACATGACAGTTAAAAAGCTATCGTGTGAAAAATACAGCAGATCTGTGTTGTAGTGGAAGTGCAGGGAAGTAAATTCTACACTTTAATATAATGAGTGATTTCTAAAAAATAAGAACTCTTTTCAAAAAGAGTTGAGCAGTCATGTAACTGAGTTACGGTTTGCAACATTAGGCGTTGCAAATACAGAAGTAGAGGGCAATTATCTTCCAAGGATAATGCAGAAGGAATTCTGATTCTGAAGAAAGCTAAGATCATGTATTCCCTAGAAGCTGCCATAACTGTAGTACTCAATGATCTCATGTACGTCTAGCTTTACGAACGTGCAGAGGGAACTGGTATGAAACACAAGGCAAAATGAAAGCTTAACCCAAGGTAACTTTTCTTTCTTAAAAAGTTCCTGCTGTCAGCTTACTCTTGTCATATGCCTCCTCACAAAAATGGAGGCAAATTCCTCTATTCTACAAAATTAACTACAAAATAAAGGCTAAAGCAGACTTGCCTCAGGGATTTTTTTCCCCCATCCTCCAGAAAATCATAACCTTCCCTACTGTTCCCAACTGGGTCCTCTGATTTATCATTATCACTGAAAACCCTGTCTTCCATTCTCATGATGGACGCAGAGCCTTCTGTCATCAACAAACATTTATTAAGCGAAAATGTTAAGGATGCTGTATGTATCTAGACAAGAGCCCCTGCCCCTCAAATACCTTGTGGACAAGGGGATTATAAATTAAATGGACTATTCTGGCAGGGCATATTGATCATAAGGAAGGCTGGGCCTTGTGGAGGCAGGCAGTATAGGAGAAATCTCTGTACCTTCCACCCAATTCTGCTCTGAACTTGAAACTGCTCTGAAAAATAAAGTCTACTAAGGAAAAAAAAAGAGAGAGACAGAAGTAAGAACATCATTGTGACTTCAGCCCAGTGAACAAAGAAGAGAACTAAGGTTGAAGAGAAAGCCAGGAGCCAGATCATGCACTACAGACATTTTGTACCATGCTATTCTTTGTTGGTGGGAGCTGTCCTGTCCATTCTAGGAGGTTCAGCAGCATCGCCGGCCTCGATCCCAGGAGACGCCAGTCCCGCACTGCCCCTACCACCTCACCCTGAGTCTGACAATCAAAAATGTCTCCAGACGCCGCCAAATGTCCCATAAGGGCAAAATCTTCCCCAGTTGAGAACCACTGATACAGTGTTTCATAAATGCCATGATGGAGGTTTTGTTTCCATGATAAAATTTTGAGCTTTAGTTTTAGGGTCAGGTGTATTAGAAAGTCAGTAAGGAGGTGACAGTATTGGGTTCACACTGAACGCTGCTTCTGGTTCCCATGTATGAGGTACTGAGCAGGACAAGTAACAAAAGAAGAGGCAGAGAAGTCTGCTGCCAGTTTTCCAGAGGAGGAAGGCTACTGCCTTGGTTTTTAACAGGGAAAAACTGAGATGTAGTCAGGTCTAGCAGTCTTAGGGTAGAGCTTCCAGAACTTAACATGAGATGAGAAGAGAGAGAAGAAATGGAGGATGACTCCATGGAGCTGCACCACTAAGCAGATGGTAGTGCCACTTCTTAAGCTAGCAAAGACTTGGGAGAGGTGGTAAGAAGAGTAAATGAAAAAAGGAATAATATACAGTTCTGCCTGCTCTGTTCATGTTACATTCAAGGTGTCTATTAACCTAGGTGGAAGAATGGAGTTAGAGGAATCTTGAGCTCAAGAGAAAAAAAATCAGTACTAGAGATGGGAATTTGAGCCTCATCAGCATGTACCTGGTATCTGAAACCATGAAAATGGATAAAATCACCGGAGGAGAGCCCAGGGATACTCCAAATTTTAGGGAGGCAGTAGAGACAGAGCGATAAGCTGGCAAAAAGACACAAAGAATGAATAGCGAGGAGGTCAGAGGAAGCTAATTGACCAATGTGAAATGCTGGTGAGAGGTCAATAATATGTAGACACTGAACTGATCACTGGCTTTGGCAAGACAGGTCACTGCAGCCTTGATTAAAAACAATTTCATAAGAATAATTATATAGCAATAAACTGAACAACTTAGAAGAAATGGAAAAATTCTTAGAAACATACAGCTTACCAAGCCTGAATCAGAAAATCTGAAGAGACCAATTACTAGTAAGGAGAAGACTGAATCAAAAATCTCCTGATGGGGCGCCTGGGTGGCTCAGTGGGTTAAGCCTCTGCCTTCGGCTCAGGTCAAGATCTCAGGGTCCTGGGATCAGGGCCCACATCGGGCTCTCTGCTCAGCAGGGAGCCTGCTTCCTCCTCTCTCCCTGCCTGACTCTCTGCCTACTTGTGATGATCTCTCTCTGTCAAATAAATAAATAAAGTCTTAAAAAAAAAAAAAAAGTAGGGGCGCCTGGGTAGCTCAGCTGATTAAGCAACTGCCTTCCACTCAGGTCATGATCTGGGAGACCCAGGATCCAGCCCCGCTCGGCGGGAAGCCTGCTTCTCCCTCTCTCACTCCCCTTGCTTGTGTTCCCTCTCTGGCTGTGTTTCTCTCCATCAAATAAATAAATAAAATCTTTAAAAAAAAAAAAATCTCCTGATGAAGAAAGGCCCAGGAGCAAATGGCTTCACTGGTGAATTTAACCAAATATTTAAAGAATAATTAACACCAATCCTTCTCAGACTCTTCCAAAAAACTGAAAAGGAGGGAACACTCCCAAATTCATTTTACAAGGTCAGCATTATCCTGATACCAAAACCAGAAAAGGACACTAGTAGAAAACCACAGGCCAATATCCCTGGATGAATACAGATGCAAAAATTCTTAATATAATGCCAGCAAACTGAATTCAGCAGCACATTAAAAGGATCATTCACAATGATGAAGTGGGATTTATCCCTGGGATGCAAAGATGGTTCAACATACACAAATCAATCAAACAGATACATCACATTAAAAGAATGGAAAAAAAAAAAAGAATATGACCATCTTAATAAACACGGGAAAAACATGACAAAATTCAACATCCATTTATGATAAAAACTTTTTTTTTTAAAGATTTTATTTACTTATTCGGCAGAGAGAGAGATCACAAGTCCGCAGAGAAGCAGGCAGAGAGAGAGGAGAAAGCAGGCTCCCTGCTGAGCAGAGAGAGAGCCTCTTGCGGGCCTCAATCCCAGAACCTGAGATCATGACCTGAGCGGAAAGCAGAGGCTTTAACCCACTGCCCCACCCAGGCACCCTATGATAAAAACTCTTAAGAAATTTAGAAATTAAGCATAGAAGGAACATACCTCAACATAATAAAGGCTATATATGACAAGCCCACAATAACATCATACTCAATGGTGAAAGGATGAAAGCTTTTTCTCTAAGATCAGGAACAAGGCAAGGGTATCCACTCTCACCACTCCGATTCAACACAGTAACAGAAGTCCCAGTTAGAGAAATCAGGCAAGAAAAAGAAAACAAGGTATCAGAATTAGAAAAGAAGAAGTAAAGTTGTCTCTATCGACAGATGACATGATTTTATATTTACAGAATCCTAAAGACTTACTTAATCAAAACCTGTGAGATCTAATCAATGAATTCAGTAAAGCTACAGGGTACAAAATCATTATACAAAAATCAGTGTGTTCCTATACACTAACAACAAAATATCTGACAGAGAAATAAAGAAATCAATTCCACTTACCGTAACATCAAAAACAATAAAATATTTACACATAAATTTAATTAAGAAGGTGAAAGATTGAAACAAAACACTGATGAAAGAAATTAAAGACACAAATAAATGGGAAGGTAGCCCATGTCAATGGACTGGAAGAATTAAGACTGTTAAAATATCAATACGTCCAAAAGCCATTTTCGGATTCAATACAATCCTTATCAAGATTCTAAAGGCATGCTTTACAGTAGTAGACAAAATACTCCTGAAATTATACAAAACCACAAAAGATCCCAAATAGCCACAGAAATCCTACAATAGAAGAACAAAAAAGGAGGCATCACAATTCCTGATTTCAAGCTCTACTATAAAGCTATAGCCACCACAGTCACCTAAAACACAAGCAACAAAATCAAAAATAAATGGGACTACAACAAAATAAAAAACCTCTGCACAGCTAAAGAAGCCATCAAAGTGAAGATAATGTGCAGAATGGAAAAATATATTTACAAACCACATATCTCATAAGGAGATAATATCCAAAACATATAAAGAACTCCAACAACTCAATAGCAAATAAATACTAACCAGCCCAGTTAAAAAATGGGCAAAGTCCCTGAACAGACATCTCTCTAAAGAAGATATACAAAAGGCCAACAAGTACATGAACAGATGTTCAAAATCAGCAGTCATCAGGGAAATGCAAATGAAAACCACACACATGAGATCTCACCTCACACTTGTTCAAATAGCCATCATCAAAGACAAGCGATAACAAATGCTGGCATGGGTGTGGAGAAAAGGGAATCCTTGTGTACTCTTGGTGGGACTAATGGTACAGCCATTATGAAAACCAGTATGGAGGATGCTCAAAAAAATAAAACTAGCACTACTGTATGCTGGATCATATGAGCCAGCAATTCCACTCTGGGAACAGATCCAAAAGTAACAAAAACACTGGCTGGAAAAGATATCTGTACCTTCACATTCACTGCAGCATTATTTACAATAGCTAAGACATGGAAACAACTTCAGTGTCCATCAATAGATGAATGGATAAAAAAGCTGTGGTATATATATAATTTATATATATAATACAGTTTTATTCAGCCATTAAACAAGAAAATCTACCACTGGCAACAACACGGATAGACCTCGAAGGCATTATGCTAAGTGAAATAAGTCAGACAAAGACAAATACGCTATTATTTCACTTTAATGCAAAAATATTAGAAAAATTACATTATATTTAAAAACCTCGAACTCACAGAAAAAGAGAGAGAAGATTTCTGGTTACCAGAGGTGGGAATGGGGAGAATGGGGAAATTGGAGGAAGGTGATCAAAAGGTACTAACTTCCAGTTATAAGATGAAGATAGCTGCTGTAGGATATATAGGAAGTTGGTAAGATGGTAATTCCTGAGACTTCTCATTACAAGGAGAACTTTTCTTATTTTCTTTTTATTGTGTCTGTAAGAGAAGATGAATGTTAGCTGAACTTCTTATGGCAATCATTTCACAGCATACATAAATCAAAACATCATGCTATATGTTTACACTTAAACTTACACAGTGATGTCAATTATTTCTCAATAAAACTTGGGGGGAAACCAATTTCAGTAGAGTACTGGAACAAGAGCTCAAACGGATTAGGCTGAAGAAAAGGAGTGGTGAGGAAGAGGACATGGCAAATATAAGCAACTGTTACTGCACAGGGATCAAAGAAATTGTCAACAGCTGAAGGAAATCATAAGATAGAGGAAAAGGTAGTTTAAGAGAAATTATTCATTCAGTGAAGATATTAGCGGTTAAACCAGGATAGAATTTTATTCCTCTCTCACTTAACCATCTCAAGATAAATTACCAGTTCATTGCTAGTAGATGGCTTGGCTCCACAAGATCATTCAAGGATCCATCTTACTGATCCTTCTCCCACTAAATTGTTGCTCTCATCTGTAAAGTTGAATAATATGCACCAGCAGTACACCATCCTCAGCCAAAGGCAGAGAAAAGAAATAGAAAGCAACTAGCTTCTTTTCCAAAGCCATGACCCAGATCACACACATCACTTCCAGTCACATCCATTTCACCAAAATTTTATCACATGGCCACATCTAGCTGTCAAAAGACTGTCAAGAAAATGTAGTCTAGTTGGGCAGCCATGTGCTCAGATAAAACTTGAGGTCCTATTACGAAAAGGAAGATGCAGAGAATGTCACTTGGTGAATGATTAATCATCACTGTTCCAAGTAATATAAGGCATATCAGCATACAAAAAGAGGTGATCAAATAAGAGAACAATTTACAGAAGAAAATAACGCAGAAGTAAAGACCTTAAGAAAGCAAAAATGATTGAGATCCAAGGTACAAACTAACTGTCTCACAAGCAGGGACACTTGTGTCTTGCCACTTCTCAAATGCTTGACTTTTCATAACAAAGCTTGTCCTCTGAATGCATTTCCAGAAAATTTAAGTCAACCCTTTCCCAGCTTCTAATAAATCAAGCTATTACACAGAATGAGTATAAAAATCTGGCCTGGACTAAACAGTTCACATGGGTTGTTGTCTCCTGAGAGCTGACTCAGATAGCTGCTGCTCTGTCAAAGAAAATATGATGAAATTTTAGAGCCGAAGGGAGTCTACTAGGCTTTTTACAAAAGTTCAAGGCCATAACGTATCCTTTCCAACAGTACATCTCAAGTCCTCAAACTGCCACATCAAGGATCATCCCCCTGTCCTTTTGCCTTCTCTTTTATAATATTCTTTTTCATAACACAGTTATCTTCCCAATGAAATGAACACTTCCTGTTAGTAGAGACTCAAAGTAGAGACTTTTTAAATATCTATTCTCCACCCATGGAACATAGGATGTACTCAATGGATACTTTTCAGTTCACTGATAAAAGAGGTTTGGTTTCCCTCACAGTGCTGGAGCCAGCACTGTTCCTGAATCTGGGAAGGCCACTGGATATTAAACAACTAGTAAGGACTGGCAGGTTCTCCATGCTACATACAAGGTAATTAAAACAATGAAGTCAAGATCAAGCTTTATTCTAGATTCCAGGACTGAACCCCAGATAATAAAGATTTTATTATTTAAAGATAAAGAAATGGAATATCTACTTTACAATTCTTACCCAGAGTCGGGTGTTTGGTTTTTTTTTTTTTTTCTGATAGAGACAATGTAAGCATAACATAACACTTCATGATACATAGGTCATGCATGCTTTTCCTCTCAATGATTTCCATCTCCACAACCTCTAATATTAATGTAGGTTATAATCCAAGTATAAAACAAGGTAGTAAATGGATATATGACCGTAAGCCAAATAATAGGATCTCTCTGAAAACCAGAATTCTATTTCCACTCTGAGCATTCTGGTTCACATATTTGTTTTGAGAAATTAAACCAAACACCTCATTTCTCATGTCCTAAAACAACCTCCTTACAACACCAGGGAAGACCCCCTTGTCAAGGTACACTGTGAAACTGTAACCATCTATTTTACCAAATCTCTACATTTTATTTACTTGGGGGAATATTCACTCTCAAACTTCATCTCCAGATAACCTCTGGTTGGTTTTTTTTGTTTGTTTTAACCTCAAAAGCAAATACTGTCTCCTTTCGGCTTCTACTTTTTTTTAGGTGCTACAATTAGAAGCCTGCACTTCAGTTTTCCAGATACTGCTGCTCTATGGTTTTATCAGAGGGCCCTTCTACTTCTATCCCCCTGTTCCACCAAGGACAGTGTAGGAACGTTAATGTCCTCCCTTATCTCCCTTGGATCATCCGACGACGGCACTCAAGCATCATCCAAGGCAGAAACTGCTCGATTTGCAGGAATGCAAGAGCCACAATGACCCCAATTCTGTTTTGTCCAACTCCGTTAGAACAATGACCTTTATTTGCTCACTCTTAATTTGGTATTCATGTTAAATAAACCAGCACTTGAAGATGAGAAGCACATCCAATTTCTCAGTTGTAAGATAATTTAAACCAAATACTTCAAAAAGCAGCTCAGTATCAAAGCCTCTAGAAAATAAACTAGGTCCACCTTTAGAAAAAAAATACTGTTTTATTATTTCAACTCTGAAGATGTTATAAAGATGCTAATGCAAATCATAAGGGAAACTCAGAGTGTCATACACATGTAAGGAAAGTTATCTAACACGCTGGCCTCATTAAAATAGGTTCTTCTCACATATCTTTCTTAAGAAAAAAAAAAGGGGGGGGGAGTACAAAAAAATACCAGTACCAAATTAGAAGTGGTATTTAAAAAATGTTTGCAGACATAGAACAGTACCAGGGAATGGTTAAGAACAAGGATCTGAAAAAAAAAGAACCAGGATCTCCAAAAAATAAAGCAGAAGTTTCTTTTCAATCACTTTAACCATCTAAATAAGCAAATGAATAATAAAAATACAGTATAATTTATGGAAAATTTTTCAAATTATTCCAATTATCAGTTGTTAACTAATGGTTTCAGTAAAGGAGAAAATAGCATACTGCTCAGGAAAACAACTCTGTAATATAGGGGTAAAGGTGACCTACAATATTTTAGGCATATTTAATCATCATTATCATCATCATTTATGACTCACTGAGTGCTTACTATATGCTTATATTGTGTTAAGCATTGACAAGTATCATTTAATCATTACTATGACTTCTAAGACAGATTCTACTGTTATTCTCAATCAAGGAGGGACCTGAGACACCAAGATATTAATTAATTTGTCCAGGATCAAAGTTTATAAATACCACAGCTGGCAGACAAACCTAAGTCTTTGTGGCCCCAAAGCTGAAATGAGCACCTTTATAGGGGTCTTAACCCCTTTAATGCCCTGAATGGAAATAAGTCTTGTGCTCAGTAAAGCAAAAGATTTTAAGTCCTAAATCAGGGGTTGGCAAACTTTTTCTGTAAAGGGCCAGATCACAAATATTTCAGGCAAGGCAGGCCATAATGTCTCTGTGGCACGAACCCTGCTGTTGTATTGTCGATGTAGCCACAGACAATATACAAACAAGTGAGCATGACTGTGTTCCCGTCAAATTTTACTTATGAACACAGATATTTGAATCTCATATAACTTGTACATGCTATGAAATGTTCTTCTTCGATTTTTTCCATTTAAAATTTTTAAATACTAGGTGCTCAATAAATATTTGTTGTTTGTTACAAAAATAAAATAAAATTTTTAAATCATTCTTAGTTCGAGGGCATCTGGGTGGCTCAGTCAGTTAAGTGTCTCCATTCAGCTCCAGTCATGATCCCAGGATCCTGGGAACAAGTCATGCATCGGGTTCCCTGCTCAGTGGGGAATCTGCTTCTCCCTCTACCCTTCCCCACTACTCACGATCTCTCTCACTCTCTCTCTCAAATAAATAAGTAAAACCGTTTATTTTTTTAAAAAATCATTCTTAGTTCACAGGCCATACAAAAAATAAGCTGAGGACCACATGTGGCCTACAGAGTGAATTCTGCCAACTTCTACACTAAATAATGCAGACAAATATAATTTTTACTAAATAGTTCTTTTCACAAATCTTAACCTGTAACCTCCTTTGACGTTTTGGGTCTTTTTTTTTTTTAAGATTTCTTTCTTTATTTATTTTAGAAAGACAAGAGTGCTAGCAGAAGGAAAAGGGAGAGAGGCAGAAAGAGAGAGAAAGAGAAAGAGAATCCTCAAGCAGACTCCCTGCGGAGCCCAACAAAGGGCTCAATCCAGGACCCTGAGATTATGACCTGAGCCAACATTAAGAGCCAGGCACCAACAGACTGAGTCACCCAGGAGCCCCTCTTTTGATATTTTGAACTGATACTTTAAAGAAGCTCAAAGTCTCAATAAGCTTGACATCTGTCTCAAAATAACCAAAAATTCCAAAGAATCCAAAACTATAGGAGCACCTGGATGGCTCAGTTAACTGGGTGTCTGCCTTCCGCTCAGGTCATGATCCCAGGGTCCTGGGACTGAGCCCCACATGGATGGGCTCTCTGCTGGAGCGGGGAACCTGCTTCTCCCTCTACCTGCCACTCCCCGTCTGTGAGTCAAATAAATAAAGTCTTAAAAAAAAAGAAGAAGAAAAGAATCCAAAACTATAGGTACTACATATGGATTTCCCGAGAAAGAATCACAAAATCTTCAAAGTAGGAAAAAAAAAATTGGAAGTGGATAAGATCTAACACATTCTCAACCTACGTGCATTTTAAAAAACTGATGTTAAAATATTCTGAACAATTTAATACTGAATTGTATGCAATAGCATTAATACCTTACATGTATAAAAATTTTATAAAGCATTTTCACATTCTTTCTCTCCTCTCATCCTTTACAACTCTGTTAAGAAAGACAACGCAAGCCTTCTCACCTTCATTTTGTACATAAGGAAAACAAGCTCAGAAATGTAAATAAGTTGCCCAAAGAGGGAACCAGGCCACACAGCCACTAAATGGCAGAACTGCAACCATGACCTGGTTTCAAGTCCTCTTATCTCTTAAGTACTTCCATGAACATCAGATTCCATGTGTTATAACAGCTTAAATCCTAAAAACTCTCAAGAACATTAGCCATTATCTATATACATGACATAACACGATCTTTAAAATACAATGTTTAATTCCTTTTTTCCATTTTTCTTCTGTTACCACAGTCTTTTGAAGAAAACAGGTGTTACTCCCTGACATTCGTTAAATGCATTTACAGCCAACGGTGCATCTATACGCAGTGCATACAGAACACCCTGCCCAGCTTGGAAAGGGAAAACACTGCTGAATAAGACATCTAAAGAGAAAATAAAAGAAACAAAATGGGAGGTGGAGACAAATGTATTGCCATTAAAGTCTCACCCAGCTGATGACTGCAAAATGATGTGGGGGTTGGGAAAAGAAAATAAAGGAAACAGAATTACTGGGATTTAAACCAACATCAAAGACTCTAATGACAGTTGAACCTGCCTGGCTGCTTCCTAGTCACTCCTAGAAAACAAAACAGTTATATAACCAGGGAAGGTTCTTCCAATTAACATTTCCTCTCTGGCCCACTTACACTTTATCGCCCACCTCAATGTGCAGGACCATGCAGCAAACTGGGCCTCCACACCAGCTATGGCTGGACAAGTCTCTGTCCAAAGTGCTGCTTTATTCCATGGACTGCTATAAGGATGATGGTATAAAGATGACTGGTTTGAACATAGTTCCAAACTCACACCATTCCAGAGACTTGTTCTATAAAACATCATCACATATCCAGTTTTAGGAATAAAGTAGACTCCAGATATTCCTGAAAACGGAAATTAGAACACCATAATCCCTCATCTTCATGAATAGCCCTATTAAAAAAGATTTATACCAACAAGTACTTGAAAAACTTTGAGGTCATGTGGATGCAGCAATTAAACTTCTATTTCTTCATTCTCAAATCCAAGGAGCAAATATCAAGATCCCGAGTTGCACTTCAATTTACCCAATTAGAAAAAATACATTCATGAATCATAATCAACACTGCCCAAAAATACTACAACTCCTATTACTGAATCAAACTAGCACATTTTTTGGACTCTCATAGCCACTGTACTCTAGCACCATATGCTTTTTCTTCTTCTAACAGAAACGGGAATATAGACAATGTTTACAAAAACAACCAGTGTATCAGAAGTTATTTCCATTCAGAATGACTCAAAAAGTCTAAATCTGTGCCAAATAAAACTCTGAAAGAATGGAAAATAAAAGAGATGCTGACAACAATGCAATGCGGCCCAGCTGCCAGCTACCCATGTAGCATCATGCAGTGCCCGGAGCACTTTAAAAGCAGATCGCAATTCTGCATGCAGATCAAAATTATAATTATCCAAATTCTATTTCCTAAAAGATAACTATTAAACTGCATCCCAAGCATCCTGCTGTGAGTCTTCTTCCCTCACCTTCTTTAAGCTCCAGCAACAGAAGGTGGAGCTACCAAGGGTCCAGCGGTAGACTAAAGCTAAGAAATCAGGACTTTCTCTCCCTACCGTTTCCTGTGATCTATTTGCGAAAATCTTTAACATAAATATTGACTCAAGTCAACAAAATGAAAAAGGCAGGATTCCGGGGCCGGCGGGTGAATTCAGGGGCGTGAGGGGCACTAAAGTCACCGGTACCGTCCAATATGCAACGGCAACTTCAGCCAATTAGAAAGATGAGAGGGAAAACTCCAAGGGAGTCCCCGCAAGCAGAGACGGTTCGCCGGGCCAGGCCCACGTTCACCAGGGGGCGGGCACCGCGAGGTCGCCGGTGGGCAGCGGAGGGAAAGGCTCGAGCGGCGGCTCCTCCGGGAGTGCCCGCGTCCCCAGAGCCCCCACTCGGCCATTCCCTAGGGGTCACGGCTCTTGCCTGACTTGAGCAGGCGCGAAGCACTGCAGCAGGCCAGAAATCCGTCTGAACCCGTGGTCAGCCCAGGCCGTGGGGTAACGGGAGATGGGAGCGCCGTCCACCCCGGGAGGCTAGAGAAATGAGTCCGGGCCGGGGGGCGGGGGCTGGTACGGGGGAAACCCGAGATGGTCTTCTAAGAACATTCGATCCGGAACCTTTACTTTAAAAAGAATTTCTTCTAAAAAGGAAAGCCAGGCCCCCGCAGCCTTCCCTGCGGCGCCTGCCCACGTCACCGGAGCCCCCGGCCCTCCCGCGGCCCCCGCCTTACCGAGCCCCGCGGCCCCGCCGCGCCGCCGCGGCGTCGCTGCGCCCCGCTCGTCGCTCCGTGTCTGCCCTCCGCGGGCGCCGGGCCCGACGCCCTCCTCCTCCTCCTCCTCGCCGCCGCCGCCGCCGAGCACCGCCCGCGCCGCCGAGCCTAGCGCCTGGCCGCCGAGGGCAGCCGCGGGGGCTCGGCCGGGAGCCCCCCGCGCCAGCGCCTCATCCCGCCTCGCCGCCCCGTCAGGCTCGGGGGCGGGGACGCCCGGCTCCGGGCCGCGGCCTCAGAGTCCCCACCTCCGACACGCACCGCGCTCGCCCTCCCCCGGCGGAGTCAGCCCCGGGGACGCGGTCCTGCGGTGCCCGAGCCCCCCACCCCGACGCCTTCGGGCCGCCCCCGCCCAGCTCGCCGGCGCGCGCCCAGCCGGAGCCCGCCGCCGGCCCAGCCTCCGCCTCCTCCGCTCCGCCTCCTCCTGCACCCGCGACGCCCGCAGCGGGGAGAAGAGGCGCGCCTCCGCGGCCGCGGGCACGAGCACGCGCGAGGAGGGCGGGCGGAGCGCGCGCGCGGCCGAGGACGGCGGGGGCGCGCCCAGGCCTCGCCTGCTGTTGTCCCGGGAGCGCACGTGCATTGCGGGGGGGATGGGGTGGGGTCCGGCGAAGGGCGCTTGGCTCGCCTTCCCCCGGGGCGCGAGGGCCGGCGGGGAGCAGGAAGGGGCTCTATCAGCTTTCTGCCCTGGGGATTCGGACGTAGTCGGTTGCCTGGGCTTCTGCATTGTGCTGCGGTGCAAATAAAAAACCTGCCGCAGCAGCAGTAACACCAGGAAGAGACATCCTCCGAGAGACTACAGCAGTGGCTCCTCTCCACTCCCAGCTGACCCCTGAACAGTGTCACCGCGCGCGAGGGAGGAGAGGGGGCGTTGCCTCAAGTCAGGAAGATCCTCAGCGTTTCAGCTCTGGCGCATTTGCTCTAAAACCAGCTCGCATCGGTTATTATTTGGAATCGGAGGCCTTAAAGTTCCTTCAGTTGGTTTCTTCATTCAGAGTTATGGACCAGAAGATTGGAAGTGATATGGCAGGGGAGAGGAAGGACAAGCAAGGGTGAGAGAGTAGCAAACCCGAAGGTGGGTGGCTAGACTGAAAAGTGATTTTGGACAAAGTGAAGGAGCTCACTGGGAAGCCCCTGTCTGTGGATGCCCCTGCCCTTGGTTTTCCTCGGTTCCTTTTGTTCGGCCTCCAGAGACTGAGTAGTACATCCACCTGCAATAACCATCTGTGTAACAGAATATATCTTGACATTCTACCGTTCTATTTTCGTTGTTTTCTTTTATATATGTACCTTTCACTTGTGATTCATTTAGTATCTAAATGTTGGGGTTGCCGGTGGCGGTAAACCTACATAATTTAACTGTTAGTCTTCAAACCTACAGATGCCAAGTACCGCATCATCTAATGTCACTGCAGTGATTTGGGTCCACTCAGCATTCAGTCATTTCAGTGGGTGTCATTGAATATAAAACGTGGCCTTGACCACACTTAGCAGAATTTCAAGGGCATGTCCATGAAACAGGATTTCAACACATCTTGGGGAGAAATTAGGGAGTGAACATGCTGAATAATTCCACTCTTGCCAGCTTCAGGGTAATCAAAAATTTCCTTAGGGGCACCTGGGTGGCTCAGTCAATTCAGTGTCCCACTTGGGCTTTGGTCAGGATCCTGGGATCCTGGGATGGAACCCCAGCCCTAGGGTCTGCCTCTAAGCTCCACGGGGAGTCTGCTTGTTCTTCTCCCTCCCACTCTGCCCTTCCCCGTGCTTGTGTGCACTCTCTCTCTCTCTTTCACTAAGTAGGTAGATAAATTTTTTTTTTTTAAATAACCAAAGTTTCTTTCAAGATCAAGATTCTGGATATTTTCTAGCAGAGAACAGGGTAAGGGATAGAATGAGAAGATTTGCAGAGAGGGACAAACTGGGATGGGAACATTTTAAGAAGCCTACTTCAAATAAATTATATCCTAGTATCCAAGCCATTTGCTGGAAACAGGTACACTAAGGATCCTTAATAGCCTTAATGGATACTTCCTAAACATCGAGGTAAATCATGAAAACTAGAGACCTTAATTTCAACACAAACCCATAGTTTAAAAATTACTCTTTCTCCAAACTGCATCGGTTCCAGGGGTTTGCCTTTTGACCACAGGGAGCCACCTCTGGAGAGAGGGACATGTATGCAGAGAGGCATACAGTAACTTGTCTTTTTCCCAGGATTGGTAAGCATTAAACAAAACTTCCTGCAATGTCAAGAGGAAACCAGTACGGGACATTAAAC
>PITA01031482.1:0-15225 GCA_004023965.1 Spilogale gracilis
CCCCCCCGCGCGGCTGCCCGCGTCGGCGCCGATGACCTCACGGCGCGCTCGCCGCGCGGCCCGGCGAGGCCGCAGATTGGCTGGCCGCGCCTCCGCGGCACTTCAAAGCCGGAGAGGGAGCTACAATTGTGGTGGAATGGGCGGAACTGATCATTGTATTGCACACCTCTAAAAAAAACACTGCCTCTGATTTATCAATATAAAAAAGATCCTCTGAGAGGAGGAGGGCACTTTTGTGTGATGGCAACTTCACTTCTAGGGGTGAGTCTCAGGATTTTCTCTTGCTGGTTTAATTAGTTTCCTTTTATTGCCGATCGGAGGGGGTTAAAGTCGCCCCGGCCAGGCCACGGGCTATCAGTCTCTATTGAGAGCTTCCCCCCCCCCCTTTTAAATACAAGTGAGTTTGGAGAAAAGAAAGAAGGGGAGGGGGGGCAGAGTCACTTTTTGCAGCGCAGGAAAAGGTTCGAAGGGCATTTAGACAAGCCACCTCGCAGCGCCCGGCCGCTCCCTTCCCGGGAGACGTGCGCCCAGTCCATTTTATATGCGACGATTTCGGGGGGTAAAGAGAGCAAGTTTTTTCCTCCTGAGAAAACTGCAGATTTTTCCTCTTCCCCTTAAAAAATACTGCAGCCCGCCTTGTCTTGCAGGTACGTTGAACCCGTCTCTCTCTCTCTTTTTACTACTGTAGACTTTTTTTCCTTAAGAAAATAAAAAGAAAAGCAGGAAGAGCGAGCGAGCCCTCTAGTTTGACCTCTTTTGGCCTGGGAGAAACAACCCAGCATGGGTTTCTGGGGACCGGAACAGGATTTTCAAAGCTCTCTCTGGATTACAGGGAAAGCTCTCTTAAAAGCAATCCACTGGTTTTTCCCCAGGCTTCTCGGCAAAGGAAACTTCCTTCCTCCCCAATCTGGACTTTTTGCTTGCTTGTTTGTTTCAAAGTGCCTGGGGCCTTGTGTGCACGGGAGTGTTGTTTTAGATGAGAATACTTGTCAAACTCTCCTTAGCATGGCGCTTTGCTCCCGAATCAAACGCCGGCAGCCCAACTTGTCCCCTTCCGTAGAGTAGGAAGCAGCCGGGTGCCAGGGCTGTTGGGGGAGCCAGGTGAGTTGGTTGCGGCGCGCCGTAACGAGAATTGGGGTGCCGTGGGGCCTTTTGGAGGCTACCGGAGGACTGATGCACATTTCTTTCCTCCCTCCCCCACCGGCCTTTTGCCCACCTCCCCCTCCCCCACCCCTTCTCCTCTCCTCCTTCTCGCAGGAAGAACCGAGGTTGGGATCCACTCCTCTGGCCATGCTTGCTGCTACCTGTAATAAGATCGGCAGCCCCAGCCCGTCTCCCTCCTCGCTCTCGGACAGCTCTTCTTCCTTCGGCAAAGGCTTTCACCCCTGGAAACGTTCCTCGTCCTCTTCTTCCGGCAGCTGCAACGTAGTGGGTTCCAGTCTCTCGAGCTTCGGCGTGTCCGGGGCCTCCAGGAACGGCGGTACGTCCTCCGCGGCGGCCGCGGCGGCGGCGGCGGCGGCCGCGGCGGCGGCCCTGGTATCCGACTCGTTCAGCTGCGGCGGCTCGCCGGGCTCCAGCGCCTTCTCCCTAACCTCCAGCAGCGCCGCGGCCGCCGCCGCGGCCGCCGCGGCCGCCGCCTCCAGCTCGCCCTTCGCCAACGACTATTCGGTGTTCCAGGCCCCTGGTGTCTCAGGGGGCAGCGGCGGAGGGGGCGGCGGCGGCGGCGGCGGCTCCTCGGCGCACTCGCAGGACGGCTCCCACCAGCCAGTGTTCATTTCCAAGGTGCACACCTCGGTGGACGGGCTGCAGGGCATCTACCCGCGCGTGGGTATGGCGCACCCATACGAGTCGTGGTTCAAGCCCTCGCACCCGGGCCTCGGCGCCGCGGGCGACGTGGGCTCGGCCGGCGCGTCCAGCTGGTGGGACGTGGGCGCCGGCTGGATCGACGTGCAGAACCCGAATGGCGCGGCGGCGCTGCCCGGATCGCTGCACCCTGCCGCCGGGGGGCTCCAAACCTCACTGCACTCGCCGCTCGGAGGCTACAACTCGGATTACTCGGGCCTGAGCCACTCGGCCTTCAGCAGCGGCGCCTCTTCGCACCTGCTCAGCCCTGCCGGGCAGCACCTCATGGACGGCTTCAAGCCAGTGCTGCCCGGCTCCTACCCGGACTCGGCCCCGTCGCCGCTGGCCGGCGCTGGGGGCTCCATGCTGAGCGCTGGGCCGTCGGCACCGCTGGGGGGCTCCCCACGCTCCTCCGCCCGCCGCTACTCGGGTCGCGCCACCTGCGACTGCCCCAACTGCCAGGAGGCGGAGCGGCTGGGCCCGGCCGGGGCCAGCCTGCGGCGCAAGGGCCTGCACAGCTGCCACATACCGGGCTGCGGCAAGGTGTACGGCAAGACGTCGCACCTCAAGGCGCACCTGCGCTGGCACACGGGCGAGCGGCCCTTCGTGTGCAACTGGCTCTTCTGCGGCAAGCGCTTCACGCGCTCCGACGAGCTGCAGCGGCACCTGCGGACCCACACGGGCGAGAAGCGCTTCGCCTGTCCTGTCTGCAACAAACGCTTCATGCGCAGCGACCACCTCAGCAAGCACGTGAAGACGCACAGCGGCGGCGGCGGCGGCGGCTCGGCAGGCTCGGGTAGCGGCGGCAAGAAGGGCAGCGACACCGACAGCGAGCACAGTGCCGCGGGCAGCCCGCCCTGCCACTCCCCGGAGTTGCTGCAGCCCCCGGAGCCCGGGCACCGCAACGGCCTGGAGTGACGCGCATCCCGCCGCTGCCCTTCTCCTCGACCCCCTCCCATCCCGGTTCGCTTGGGCCGCGTCTGTCCCGGCCTCGGCTCCCGCCTCTTTCCACTTTCCATCCTGCTCGCACTTTCTGTCTCCTTCAGTCTCTCTCTCTCTCTTTCGACCCACTCTGTGACTTTACTTTGTAAAGGGGATGTGGACATGTAAGTAACACCCATTGCCCTCCTGGGCCCTGGCTTTCCCATCTCCACCAGGTAACACTATCGGAGCCCCTATAGCTCTAACTGGCGCCTTGCCAGGTCTTTATTTTCCGTCCTCCTCGTCCTCCCTCTGCCATGCTCCCAGGTTGTATCTTTTAGACCTAAGCGGCCGCTGAAGGTAGAGCTGGACGAATCTAATGCCTGGGAGAGCCGGGGCCTCGGAAAAAGCGGGAACAACTCCGCTGAACAAGGTTGAGCGGCGCTCTGGGGAGGGCAAGGCAGGAGGCCGGGCATCCCCACTGGGGCAGCCTCCAGCTAGGTTGGAGAACCAGAGTCTTGGCAGTCTCGGCTCCCGAGAGCCCTGCCTGGCCGCTGCATGCCGCTGTCCTCCTTTGCACAGAGCTGTCGCAGCTATGGTGGAGGTGCCCATCTGGCGGCCCCGAGACCCGGAATTTGTAGAGTTAGCTCTCCCAGCGTCAGTTCTGCCTCTTTTCTTTTGTTCCCTGAGGTGGAACCGATTCAAGTTTCACTAAGAGCAGTCCTGGTGAATCGCTGCATCAGCCGTCTTTCATCTTTATAACATTTTTTAAAAATTAAAAAAAAAAAACTGAAGAAAAAATACAGCATCCTTCCACTTGGTTCCCCTCTAGATAGTTTGTCCTCTAGCAGTGAACAAGTCTTTCTTTCGAAACTGCTAACGTTGATCCCAAAGTTGTTTTGATTGCATTAACTTAACTTATGGGGTGGGGGTGGGGGTGAGGGTAGGTGTCTTTTTCTTATGCAAAAATGCCCCTTTCCGGTGAGACCAGATTAACTATCTCCGTGTTTGTCCTTTTCTACCTCGTTTTTCACCACTCCTGAGCATAATCTCCCAATCTTTTATTGCTAGTCCAACCACCAATTTGTATTGTACCCATTTCTGTAAATTCTTGGAATTCATTGAAGATTCTTAGGGTTAAACTTTTTTTGTGTGTGATTTAAGCTTACAAATAAGTGAAGAAACTACCGTTTAAGACGAGGCTGTAGTTTAAATGCCAAAAGAGGGAAAATAGAAAAAAAAACTTTGTAAAATATATCAAAACCTAATGGTTTGTACAACTGGAGAATCCTTCTAGATTAGTTACCAATTAATTATAACTCCACCGGTGTATGGGTGCGAGGTGCAGCTGTCCAGGAGACAATTTTGTATAGTATTTTTCTTGTACATTACTTCCAGTAAATATTTGAAAATATACTGAAGTAAAGTTGATTTTTTTTCTTTTTTTGGTCACAAAAAATATTAAGAGTTATTGTTGCAGTTCTGATGAGCTGCAAGTATTTTGAACTCAATTCTGGAGGTGCAGAGCCACAAACGCACTTTCGGGGATTAGTTTTGCTCGAATCTGAATTTAGATAGGTATCAAACTGTAACTAAGACAATATTTGATAAATGTGGGATGACATTTAATTTAATGGAGCATGTACTTCTTTGCATTTGCTGGCAGTTCAGGCATAGTTAAAGTGAGAGTTCTCCTATATTTCATAATAACTGGGTCTGCCAAAACCCATGTATTAAATAAATTGTCCAAGTGAAGCTCAACTAACTTTGGCCTTTGTGTATTTCCTGAAGGTAATATTGTTAACTGTTAATAAACACTCCTGACACTACATTTAAATGTTTGCAGATTCTGCAAACTAATTGCTCATTGTAATGTTGAAATAATTTGGATATTTCACATTGAAATGAAAAGCCTTTCTCTGGAACATTTTAGACTTGCATTTTAAATGCATGAGATGTAATTGATTTATTTGTAATATTTTAAATGGTATTAATAAACTCAGATAAAAGACTAGGCCAGTTAATTTGTATTTTTTTCCCTTTTTAAACTATGGACATTTGATTTTATCTTCAGTTAAATGTCTAATTTAAGCAAAATATAACCCTGTTTTTTTGTGGTAATATTTAAATAACTGCCTTTAAGATATTACTTAGATGGAATGATCTATTTGGCAAAGCTGTGTTTCTCTATTTACCAAGATTAAGATTATAGTGTCTTAGAAATGTAATTAATTATTTACCAGTAGATTTAGCTCAAAGCATCAGGATTTACTGACCTCTTCAAATTTGTACTAAGTCACCAAACAATTTAAAGAAATTTCCCTGTTCTTCTTCCTTCTCTTCTGAAAGAGTCAGGTTGTTGGCCATTGATTGTATTTGGTATTTAAAAGGCCAAGCCTTACATTGGTAGATCAATACATCTAAAATAAAAACATGGGTTTGAGGATAACTTTTGTTGTTAGGGGGTGGAGGAGGTCAAGCTAACAAAAGCTTGTTTTTGGCATTCCATGTCTTAGCTAAAGATTATGTAGAGGTAAATATCAGTAGTAGATTCCTGTTGAAATGAGTTATCTGTTCTTTTAAAGTCTCTAAACAGCCACCAAAGAAAAGGAAGGTTAAACCTTAATCTATTTACTAGGCTATTGTTCATAGGTGTCAATGATGCCAATAAAAAAAATATTGTCTTGTTATGTCTAAGTGCATTTAAGCAATGAGTGTTCCTTGAGCCATACTTTGAAACATAAAATACTTTAAATGTTGATTGATGTTATATCAAACTATTTCACTATTAGATTAATATTATTTTGAATCAAATTGAATAAAAAGTTAGTGTGTTCAGATTCTTCTAAGTTTAGCTTCTTTCTTTCTGTTTGCATTCTCTCTATCCCAAGTTCAGTCTTGGTGTACTTCTTGACCTGAAAATTTTCCATTGAAATTTCTGTGAAGTCATTATTATCCATAGAAACAGAAGTGAAAATACAGAATGCAATGAATATTGTAAACTCAGAGGAAAAAAAAATTAGGGATAAAATATTTTAGAATAATTCAGTTCATACCCAAGTAGCAGACTGCCTTAATCCTGTTGTCTATGCAGATACTTGAGACCTCCAATCCCTATGGTTTTATGCAAGCAAGGTTAGCCCTGATTCTTTGGTATACTATAGCTCTAAGTAATGGTTTTAAAAAGTAAAATAGTCTCTTTCTGTCGCTTTCTTCCTAGGACTAACACGCAGAACACAATTTAAGTGTTGTTTCTTTTTTATTGAAAGTTGCAATGCTGAGGGACTCGGAGAAAGCGGCTCTGAAGGAGTTAAATGTAGAGGCAGGTAAGAGGAAAGCTGCTTGATTTATTTATAATGTAAGTTGCATTACATACAAAATCACATTTGATTTAAGAAGTGGGTAATGACAAGGAGGGATATTGTTTGGAAGATTTCTTTGGGGATAGTTGAAGGGGGACAGATTGCAAACTTTCGCTTTTCTTCTTCCCCTCCTCCTCCCCCTTCTAGTTCTGGATTATTTTGTTTTGATGGTTATTGAGCAGTATTTCTAGATTCACTTTGTGGAGGGTGGGCAGGGTTCCCTTTTGGGGATGAACATCCTTTTCTGAGGACAGAAGGTAAGGTACAAAATTATGCTTTCTGTCTGCTTTGTCTGTGGTAAAGCATCTCTTAACAGTGCCTGGAGGCTCACACAAATGAAGCCAAAGGCTGGATCTCACTTTGAACCAAGAGACAAGCTTCCAGTCTTCATTCAGATCAAGGTAGAGTTAAACTAGTTGTTGACCCAGAGGTCAGGCCAGCTTTATCAGTGCACCCGCCAGAGACTGGAACAGGGCTATGGCTCAACCCAGCCTTTCTATTGATGTGCCTCATCCCCAAACTTTCTTCCCTACCTTGCTTTATCCTTTGCTGGTTCAGTTTCTCTCTCTCTCTCTCTGATCTCCTTCATCTTAGGGATATGACTGTGACTTGTTGACATTGGACTATCAACAAAAGTATTTTATGCTAGAAGCTTAATTTAAGCCAATGTGATGAGTTTCTCTCCCTTACCAACTGATATTAGAAAAAGTTCTTAGATGGTTTTGCCTTCCTTCAACTTTATTCTTACCCTAGTCTTGGCATAACTTCCCAACTGGGCTTCCCTTGGGGAGAAAACGCTGAAATTAAAAATTAAAGACAAGCAGATGATGAGACTGGATTCAGCAGATGATGAGACTGGAGATCGATAATCCTGCCACCAACATTTTCATCTCCCTGTGGATCTTTTCTTTTGGTGAGATTACTGAATGGAATGTTACAGAAAGCCTGTGGAGGAATTTCTTTAAATGACATATTTTATTTTGTAGGAGTAGCTCAAAGGTCAGATGATCTTTTAGGTTGGTAAATTAAGGCAGGAAATTTAGAGGAACACAATTGTAGATGGGATTATTCTCTGGTTGCCTAAGGTTGGAGGTAGATACAATGAAAGACTTTCTACATTTTGCTCAATTTTTCATATGAATAGCTTCAAAGAGGGGTTAATTTGATGTAGGTATTTTGAATAAATTGGGGGTTTTATATTCTTGATGTTTTTTTTTTTTTGCTTCCTCTGTCCAGACAAGCATTATTTTTTCTCCCAGCACCTATGAGAAAAACTGAGGTATGATCAAGGCTTTCTTTTTAAAAAAACAAATATGATTTCCACAGCTGCCTGCCTTTATTTAAAAAACAGCCCAGCAGATTAATTCTATCACTGTATCTAGAAAAAAGAAAATCGTGTTAAGTAAGGAATCGAAAGAAGTAAGGTGTAGAGTAATGGTGTACTCATTTTTAAGTTAGGACTATCTCTGGGTGGCATCTTTTGAGGACTTTACTTGTTATACAATTGTTGCTGTGGTTTAAAAATAAGATTCAGAATTTGCTTGCGCCCTATTTATTCCCTGCTTCCATATTAAAGGAAAGCCAGTAATTCCTTGCTATCCTGGGCTTCAGCGGTTGCGGTTTAAGGGGATGCGCGCCAGTGGCCATCTCCTTAGGTTCGTTGCATTTGGAGTGCGCACAAGTGTTGATCTGCTGCAGCGTGGGGGAGGGGGAAAATCTATTTTCTTTGGTCCCTGGGCGCGTGTTTAATTTAATTTAATTTTCTGCGGAGTCTCCTGGCGGTGAGGAAGCAGCCTTATACATTTAGCTTTGGTTCCTAAGGACTGTCGGGGCTTCCAGAACTCTAGGGACAGCGAGGAGAGCCTGGGGTGATTGAGAACCAGGAATAAAGCGCCCGCTCAAAGCTGCCGCTTTTCACTGCTGTTCTAAAGCTATTCTTTCAGCCCATCTAGGGGGGCTTCTTTTAAGCCCACTCCCTAACTTTGCTTCTCAGGCAAGCACTTCTTGCTGCGCGGGAGAAACGGTGGAGGCTCCCTCTGCTTCCTTTGCAGGGCTCTTTAGCTGAGGTCTGAGCTACCCAAAGTCTTCCTCATTTTCTTTTACTGTTAGTTCAGGGGGGAAGTTTTGAACCCGGGAGCATTTCCCAGCCTTTCTAAACTGTACGTCCACCCCCCACCCCCCGCCTCGCTCCTTGACCTGCAGGCAGCTCTCAGAAAGACCCTCTGAGACCGCCCCCGGGAAAGAGTTCCGATCCGGCGAGCCACTTCGTCCACTCACAGGTTGCAGCGAAGGGTGGGGCTGCAGTCTGGGATCTCCCCTCGGGCCCCGGCCCCCACCCGCTGTCCCCCGGGTGCTGCGGGTGGGAGCCGCCTGCGTAGAGCCCTTGCACACAAAGGTGGAACGGACGCCTCCGCTGGCTGCGCGGACAACGAGCGCCACCATGCGCCCCGCGCTCGCTCTGCAGCGGGCCGAGCGCCTGCCTTGCCCGCCAGCCCGGTGCAGCCGGTGCTTTCCAGGGCCTCTGGCCTTGCGCGAACCGACCGTGGGAATCGCGGCGGTGAGACTCGCCGGAGCTCACCTCCTGCTCTCTAAAGAAACCCGGGTCGGAGTGGGGTGGGGGATTGCCTTTCCTTTCCTTGCTCTCCAAATTCTCAGCATCCGCGAGCGCCTGGACCTCGCAGCCTTTATGTCCCACCTTATCCGGGGGTGGCAGGCCCTGCGCCGCGTCCTGCCAGAGCCACCTGGGTCTTTCGGGGCAAGGACGGTCCCAGGTCGTTCTTACCCAGTTTCTCTTAGGAACGACTACCTGCCCTTCTTCACCTTCGGTGTTCTTTTCTTGGACAAACTGCTGCTTTCACTCGCACCTGCCCCCATCCCTCGCGGGGTCTTGTCATTTTATTATTGGTTTGCCAGACTCAAAGCAAGGAACTTCTGCACCTTTACCCACGCTGTCATCATAAAGGAAGCAAAACCAAGTCTGACTGGCTGTGGAAAAAAACTGCCCTTTTTGATTTCGGGAATCAAAGAACAGTATAGCCACGTCATTGACTACTCAGGCAAACATTAGGTATAGAAATAGCCATAGCTATAGATTTAAAAATAGATAGAGAGGAGAGAGAGAGAGAGAGAGAGAGAGAGAGAGAATGAGAATGAGTATCATTGTATCATTGTACCTGTTGAACAATACTCAACTTTCATCTAAAACCGAGCAACTTCTCTAGGGCTTTCTTCTCCCTCTTTGCCTCTCGACACTTTGGGCAGCTAGATATTTGGGGAGCACTAACAACATTCTCCAAAATATGTCCCCTTATTTTGGGGACAACTGAAGGAAAGGAAGGGCAAGAGCTCCCTTTCAAGTGCTTTACTTGGAAAATGTGCCTGCAGCTCTATGAGCGGTCTGAAGAAAGGGGCCGACTCCTGGTAAACCTCTCTACCGTTCCTCTCAGGCGTCTCTAGGACTTAGACCCTCTCCTCTTTGAAGTTCATATGCTGGAGGTATGCCAAGGATTAAACCTGGCACTTCCTGATGGTTATGCGTGCACCATCTTTATGCGTTTAAGGCACCCTGTGATGATATGATGATGCTGCATTATAAACATCTTCCTCATCGCTTATATCCAGGGAGTTCTCAGAGCAGCACACCTGCGCGTGATAGGGCCCTAGCCTCCTAGCTCCTGTGGTTAGATCCGCGAACTCAGTTAACCCGCATCTCCGTAGTGGGTGGAGGCGGGGGAATGACCTATCAGGTCTGCAGTGAGGGCCTGGAGTGCCGAACCCCTGCAGCCTCGGAAAGAGAAACATTCTGGCGGCCAGAAGCTCCAGGATATACTTGACGCGACCACCTCTGGAGCCGCCACCGCCCTCCTCCCTCAAACTAGCCGGGTGACTCCAGCGCATGTTCCCACCCCTCTCTCCGGGGTCCGGAAAGCCGGGAAGCCCTGGAATGCCTCGTTCTCTCACCCTATTGTGCCTAGGTGTTGCAAACCACTGGAGGACAGAGCTTTGTGCTTTGATCTCATGTCCCAGTCATTCTTTAGCACAGAGGGGTGAGTTTAAATTAAATTTCTTTCTTTACTGATAAGTTCTAATGGGCCTCAGAAGGTGAATAATTATGCAGTAACATTTCATGGGTTGTTGGAGTGGGAATTCCCACTGCGCGGTCACCAGGAACAGAATTTCCCCATACGCTCAATGCTAAATGAAGCTTCTCAAGTAAGCTACAAGTGTCTTTCAGATCTCAGTGCAAATGATAGTCCTTCCCTGCTCTTACCTTTCTTGCCCCTGCAAAGCAGTTTGTCCTCACATTTTTCCATTTAAATTTATCTGTGGTTTAAAAATAATGTTAAAAATAGAAGTATTTTAAGGTTGGAAAATACTTGCTTTGATGATTAAATATGCGTTCCTATTAAGACAAAGTACACACTGTTGAAAACTGGGAACCCATTTTCCTGGAAAGAGGGCAGATGAGCCACCTGGGACTTGTCTACGAATATCTGAACTTAGTCTTGCCATTTCTCTTCACTTATTTTAGTGAATTAGGCTTTTTTGCTTGAATCCTGAGAAAAAGGGTCAAACTGGGAGCTGCCTCAATCAGTGTTCTGAACCTATCTAGTTTGCAAGTTCAGAAATGGACTTTTCAAGAGGGGGTAGGTTAAAAGCAAAAATGCCTTTGCTACTTTATTTAGAATATCATCTACTTATTAGAAAATGTGACCTTAATTTTTAAGATTTTGGTTTTTAATTCCCCCCCAAGATATTGAGAAACTACAACTACAACATCTGAATATTTCAATGGTGATGACATTTTTATACTCAGAGGGAAATCAGACTTAAACTTAATCGAGGAAAATTTGTAATTTAAAAGCACAATGGAATTCTTTATTGTTTTGTTTTTTAGAGAAAATCCTTTCTACCCCATTCATATCAGTGTTTCATTGCATAGCATTTTCCTTGTTTACTTTTCTTCCCTTTAAATTTCTTTCTTTAAATGAATTAAGCTCCAACCAGCTTTAAGATTTCTAAATCAACACATAGAAATTGGAGCCTGCTTATCAAGTTTTCACTTTTCTTTTGGCAACTAATTTGAAAGGGCCCAAACAATGAGTTGATTTACGTTATGTTCAAATCACTCTGTACTCTATGTGAATGTTGGAAAAAAAAAAAAAGCTCAATAATTCACCTAGGGTTATCTTTACGTCTTTGAGGGAACTGATCCTTCCAGTTTTAAGTTTTAGCCACTCCATTTTAAGCAATGAAATAGAAGAAAGAAAGTAGATGTGTCCCCCCCACCCCCGCCCCAGTTCAGATGATTGTGTAGTTCAACTGAAAGTAAAGGATTTGTACTGTGCAATTTTGCACCCAATTTAATGTCCCTAATTATGCAGGTACACTATCATCAAGTTTCCTATCATTTCAGGAAGTTTTGTGCTCATTCTTCTACACTGATCAATGCTTCATTTCTTTCCTACATACCTATCCCTTATTTTGGCTTTTTTTTTTTTTTTTCATAAGCAGTTTTTTTCCCCTTTCAATTTAACAATGGCCTTTGTAAGGGAGGGGGAACTTGGTGGCAGGTGGAAATGTATTAAAAGATACCTTGATTTAGTAATGTTTTAAAAATATTAACTTATAAAAATGCTCTTTAGTAGAATTTATCTAAAGATATATAAAGTTCTATTTTAAAAAATGAAGTTTCTATTTAGAAGAAAATAATCATTTTAATAACATTAAATATTATTTCTCCCAACTTTAATAAGGTTCTTGAAGGTACTAATTCAGTAGCTTTTGTACTGTGAGGCAAATTAAATTTTGCTCCTTCTTCTAATAAATAACTATTTGGCTTAAAACTGCAGTAGTTAAGTTTGAGTAAGGCACACATATATTTTATTTCTTATGCCTTCAATAGTGACATATTTTGGTTCATTTTCACAATTGAATGCTGGTAATAGTAATAAATAGGAAGCAGTAAAATAACCTTGTAAATATTTTGGCAACAGAACATCATATATTCTTCAGTTGCATGTACTTTGTAGAAATCATATGCTATAATTTATTTAGTATATGGTATAATTATTAAATGTGAACATACTTGGCTTAGTGATATGTTTACTTCAGTTTTTTAGTATGTATATTCAGGAAAATCAGAATCAGTGACGTGTTCCGTTCTTAAAATTCCACTTGTTGTTTTGCAGGAAAATTTTATTTTGAAGTGTAACAGTGGCCCCTCTTGCAAAGAAATGGTATTTATATCTGTGAAGTTGTTTTGGAACTCCTTATATTACTTTATAATCCAAAAGCAGTGGCATGGTTCTTCTTACTTCATTTTTGAAAGTAAACTTTCCATTTTGAAATAATTTTAGCTTTATAAAAAATTATAAAAATAGTACTGTGATCCAGGTAGTTTTCCCTATTATCATTTTATAGTGCTATGGTATATTTACCAAACACAAGAAATCAATATTGGTATATAATTTTTTAAAAAATAAAGAGTGAAAGTCAACAGATGTTGTGTGGCACATCAATCAGTGGCAGATTATAGTTTAGAAAACTGCTAACCTCTTTTTGGTCAACCTGCCTAGGCAGACAGTACGTAAGGGTAAGTAATATGGAGACCTGTTCCTCATGGATATGCATTTAAAGTTTAGTTTCTTAGAATGAAAGTTTTTATTTCTTTCATAGTTAGTTAAAATATAAGAAAACATAACTAGCTCAGTTTTTTTCATGTATGGAGGCATCAGATTAAATTTTGAACGTTTGACAGTTTTACTTCAAATTATAAAAAATTATTTTAGCCGTTTTTGATTTGTAGCCTAAACATATTTTTATTCTACAATTTTGAATGATTTATGAACTCATTATTATTGTCCTTAATGTTGTAACTACAAAATACAAGTAATCTAATCATTCTATTTATTCCCACCATATTTTTCAAGTTAAATTTTAGGGTTATTTTTGCTAAGGAACTAGTTTATCAGAGTATAGAGAGTGTTAAAACCTAATAGTTGCCTTTTTTCTTTTCTTAAGCACAGATAAATCCATCTCATACAGGAGCAATACATTTGCATGGTTTTTGTTATAAGTAAGATTATAAGGCGTTTCATTTAAAAAAAAGAAGGTGGGCACCTGGGTGGCTCAGTGGGTTAAGCCTCTGCCATCGGCTCAGGTCATGATCTCAGTGTCCTGGGATCAAAGCCCCCATCAGGCTCTCTGCTCAGCAGGGAGCCTGCTTTCTCCTCTCTCTGCCTGCTTCTCTGCCTACGTGTGATCTCTGTCAAATAAATAAATAAAATCTTGGGGCGCTCAGAGGGTTGAGCCTCTGCCTTTGGCTCAGGTCATGATCTCAGGGTCCTGGGATCAAGCCCCACATCGGGCTCTCTGCTCAGCGGGATGCCTGCTTCCCCCTCTTTCTCTGCCTGCCTCTCTGCCTATTTGTGATCTCTCTGTCAAATAAATAAATAAAATCTTTAAAAAAATTCAAAAAAAAATAAAATCTTTAAAAAGAAAAAAGGGAAGGTATTCTTTATTTAAAATGTGTTTTTACTCTACTTAGGGTTGCCAGATGAAATATAGGATATGCAGTGAATGTGGATTTTAGATAAGCAAGGAATAATTTTTTAGTAGTATTATACCACAAATGTAATATTTGCAACATACTTATACTAAACATGATTTGTTGTTTTTTTGAAATTCAAATTTAACTGGATGTCTTTCTTTTTCATTTTTTCATCTTGTCAAATGAAATTCATGTATCCATAAAGACAAAGCTAAAAAAAAATATAAAAAACAAAGGAACTTGCACCTACTCATGGAAATGCTAAGAACATAGTGAAATTAGGATTTACTTGTTACCTACAGGGTGAAATTATAAAATTGATTTTCCTATTACTCTTTTGTGTTTCTTATTTTTCAGCTCATTTGGTTTCATTCTGGGTTATCCCTATGTATTAGAATACTAGTATCCTGCGTTCTAAGATACTATATTTAGCTAACTTTCCAGAAAGTATTATTATGCTGATGTTTGCTGGTCATTATCTCCATATTTCTTTATAATATTAATGCTATAAAGAGGGAGGTATCTTTAAAAATCCTAATTTCTATTTGTTAGATCCTTGTAGTTGAAACCCTATACTGAATTTGCTCTTGTAAATTCTAGGTACTTTACACACACATCCTGGTTTAACTCTGACTTAATTAAACTGCAGAAACGTGGACACCTATTATTTCTAGAAGTCATGTATAAGTTGTAGCAGCAGTACTGTATATCAAATTCCCTTGCTAAGTCTTCCATAAATTATAACTAAAGAATCAGAAATTAAAGTTCTCTATCCTGAGAGAGTTTGTTTTCCCTTCTATGGAAGCATTGCTATAGGAAATAGAGGTAATATCCACACATTTATTAATGACATTTTCTCTTAACATAATAGTTTCCTTTTTTATGATTCATTTTGCTGTTAATTTTCCAATAATTTCTTGTCTTTTGATAATTATTATTTGTGATTATCCCCAGAAATGATAGGTAAAATTCTGTGTAGCTTATATACAGTAAAGGCTAATAAGGGGTGAGGAAGAGAAGGAACCTGATATCTAAGGTTTATCCATCTTGTCTTCACATAGCTCAGAAAGTAAAAATAATATTAACAGGCAATGTATATCAGTCATTAAAATCATTAAAAACATTATATAAAAATAAAAAACATGTATAAAATAAAATCAATAAAAACAATATATGCAGTTTTTAATCTAAAAATAGGATATCAAGCACCCAAAGCTTCTGCTTTCACTGGGCAACACAGTTATTACTATGAGGGTTCAGAGAAATTGGTTAAGTGGTAAGTTTAGGAAAACTTGTTTTAGAGGCTGGCTTGATAAGCATTCCTTGGAAAAATTAAATTGTTAGTAGGGTAGGGGCGCCTGGGTGGCTCAGTTGGTTAAGCGACTGCCTTCGGCTCAGGTCATGATCCCGGAGACCCGGGATCGAGCCCCACATCGGGCTCCCTGCTCGGCGGGAAACCTGCTTCTCCCTTTCTCACTCCCCCTGCTTGTGTTCCCTCTCTGGCTGTGTTTCTCTCTGTCAAATAAATAAATAAAATCTTTAAAAAAA
>PITA01031483.1:0-15206 GCA_004023965.1 Spilogale gracilis
AACGACAGAGCCACCGAGGCGCCCGCCCCACCCATCACCTCCTTTTAAATACTAATTTTCGTCCTTCTGTTTGGGGAGTCTCAGGCTTTGGGATATAGAGAGCTGCAAACACAGTACTCTGCTCCCTATCCCTACAGCTCCCACAGCAGCCCCCCTAGCCCCCGCTCAGGTGTCCCCTAACCTGTGAGGCCTTCCCTGACTAGCCCCGGAGCAGTTAGTAAGCTCCCAACACTCCCGCCCGCATCCCATTTGTAGTGTCCTCACCTGGCCTGTTAGATACTCACTTGTTTGGCTAATGCCCTCGCCTTCCTCTAGAAGTGAAGTACTGTGAGAAGCAGTGCCTGGGACTACACCTGCTCAGTGAGTCTTTGCTCTGTGAGTGAATGGTTATGAACAGGCAGACAGAGGGACCATCGAGAGCCGTTCCAGTTCCACGAAATCTTTGCCTTCTGTGTTGTCTTTGGGGCCTGGCACTACGGAGTTGGTTCCGGTGGGGTGATATTTCCTGGGAGGAGATGCTCAGCAAAGGTTCTGATACGTCCGCCCTTCCCTTTCCTGCACCAGGGGACTACAACACGCACAATGGACCCTCCACGCCGGCGAAAGAGGGAGACGCGGACCAGCCACCTCGGGCCTCTGATGGGAAGCTCCGAGGCCGCTCCAAGCGGAGCAGCGACCCCTCCCCAGCAGGGGACAGTGAGATCGAGGTAACCTCAGACTGCCTCTTTGACTTGGTGAATGTAATCTCCACCTGCGACTGGAACAGGAGCGTGGGGGGCAGAGTTCTGTCCAGGCACGCAGACGAGAATGGCCCTTTGTGTCCACAAAGCTCTGTAACAGAGGAAAGGACCCTTGATGGGAAGGTAGAAAATTGTCTTGGCCATAAGGAAGCACTATTGACAGACCAGGCTAGGAAAACATGACCCTGGGGAAAGTAAAGAATGTAAAACACCAGTTCTCAAACATAGGCGGTAGCAGAGTCACATGGGGGTCTGTAAAAACCCAGAGGGTGGGCCCTACACCCAGAGTTTCCAATTTGGTAGATTCAGGAGTGGCAGGGTGCTGAGAGTTTGTATTTCCAGCAAGTTCCCAGAACATGCTGATGCTGCAGGGTTGAGGACCACACTTTGAGAGGCCCTGCTGAAGACACCAGTGGGCAGTGGACCTTCCCAGCCAGGTTAGAGGGTTCTTAACCCCAGCTACATGTGAGTATTACCTGGGATGCATTTCAAAATGCAGGTACCCAGGCCCCATCCCAGACTAATCAAATACACATTGCAAGGGAGCTCTTAGACCATAGCTCACAAGCTGAGCTACACCTTAGAATCTCCAGGGGAGCATTGAGAGCTTTAATTCTCAAGCTGCACCCCATTTTACCCAGTGAAATCCAGTTCCCTGAGGGAGAGACAAAGGCAGCACCATTTTAAAACTCCCCAGGTGATTTCCATCACGCAGCCCAGGCTGAGAACGACTGGTCTTTCCTGTAATAAAGCAGGTGTAGGATTACTGGTCAGGCACTAACATTTTTCCAAACCAAAAGAACCACATGCATGAAAGAAGGGGGAAGGGTGCTGGTGGGGACAGAGGCACAGCGGATACCCCAGAAAACAGATGGATGCAACCCATCAATATCTAGGGAGGAAAAAATGAACGTCTTCATTAGTTCATACTTCTTCACCAAAGGTAGAGATAGAGGAGGGCAGATCTGTTGGCTTGAGCGCACTATGAATATATGGGCAGTATCAGCAAAGTCTGGGTCCATGCCAAGAGATCCCTAGGCATCGTTATCCCATTTCTGTTCATAATCCTGTACAAGGTATGCAGCAACTACGAGGCTCAGCCCACAAACTCAGACATGCTAAGAAATATCATTTTCATCATTTCTTTAATTAGTTAAATTTGATATAATTTTGATTCTGTGTCCCCATATCATCAGGGTGGTTAAGAAACTCCACCTCATTATTGGGGCTCCTTGCCCCCAGAATTGTATGAGAATCTCAGAGCTCAAGTAGTCTCAGACTAAGAGCCTCTTGTGTCCAGGATTGGGGTGGCGGCTGCTCCCTTCCTCGTTGTCAGTACCCACTGTGGTCGAGAGTCCAGGCAGTCTCTGGACCTCCGGGTTTCCGTGCCATACATTGGGCATAGAAATCCTTGTTGAAAATGGGAACCTTGGAGGATGAGACACAATCCTTTGGTTGCAAGCAACAGAAACCAGTTCCGGTTACTTAAGCAAAATGGTATTTACTGAGAAGGAGCAACATGGAGAGAAAGTCATAAAACCAAGGTTAAAAAGAACAATAGCAAACAAAGGCCATGCTGAGGAATCTCGGGAACCTTGAGGAAGCTACCCCTGCTGGAGAGTGAATGTGAGATTCTAGTACCACTTGACTCAGTGTCTGCTTCTCCAAGGAGGCAGCATCCCACTGGCCCAGTTCAGTCTTCCCTTGATTGACAGTTCCACCGAGACCGCACAGAATGGGGAAAGAAAACCAGGCTGCTCTCGTCGGGCAGGGACGGATGCCAGGCGCCCAACAACAAATGCCCTCCCCCAGCACTTTTGAACTTTAGCCAGCGTTCGCTTGTAGAGCTGTACTAGTTAGCCAGTATGCACTGGTAGGGCTGTTAGTCCTTGTTCATGACCAGTGTCTGTTCTAGCTGTCCCAGAAGGTATTAAATATTTTGAATACTGTGCTCCTCTCCTACCCTTCGTCAGCCTCCTGAGGTAGACCAGCAGTCATCCCCACTGAGAGCTTGCCCCCCTGGGGACCTGCGACAGGGCCAGCATCCCCACTGCTCGTGGGATGGCTCTCGGGCCAAGGGATTTGTTCTCCCCTTTCCTCTAATTCTTGAAGCCCTCCCCCTCCAACACTGAGGAGACGTTACACCATCCCCTCAGCAGGATTAGGCCTTTGCAAAAGGCTAGAAGAAAATTCGTTTGCCTCAGGTTGACTCTGCCTTTTCTGCCTCCCTATTCCTGAGGATTCACATGGCAGATCTAAGGAAATCACCAAGAGCAGCACGTACATTGTCTTTTTTTTTTCTTTCATTATTCAGTCACTTAACATGGCTCCTGCTCTTGGGGGGAGTGGGGATTGAGAGACATTTTCCGCTAACCTGAGAAGGCAGTGGGGGTGGCGTGGAGGTTGGGGCTTACAGGGCGGTATCATTCTGGAAACCTCTGCTTCTCGATTCTAGAGAAAAGAACCGCTGGGCAAGAACAGTTGAAAAGGTGCGAGCTGTGTTTCACTTCTGTGCTTAATGTCAGCGCGGAGAGTTTGCTCTGGTCGCACCTCCTGAGTCTGGCAGTGTTGCTCATGACGGAAGCCCGCGAGAGATAAGTTATGCAGAGAAGTGGAAAGGAGAGAAATTCTGAGTGTAGATTATTTACAATCCCTCGACTACAGGTGCCAGCAACCAACTTGAGCTAGCTTAAGTGAAAAAGCAGAAGTTATTTTAGGGATACCGAGATTCTCTGAGAACCGCAGGGCAGGGGACAGCGGAGTGTCAGCAACCTACTGGAACCAGGATGTAGACAGGGCAAGGCAGTGGGTTTCCACCTTCTCTCCCGACGCTGCACAGCACGGGTGCTAGATTCCCCGACCAACCCTGGCATCTTTTCAGCGCAGGCGTGCACTGGTTCCTGGGCTCCCCCCTTCCCCAGCCTCGCTCTGCCGCTGACTGAAACCAGGCCCTGGAAGAGTGTGGGGTGGTCTTTCCATCTTCCATCCCTCTCTTCCCTGGAGACTGGCCCTCCCCGTCCTTCAGGTCACGTGGCCACAAATAGCCACTCAAAGATGAGGAATGTCTTTTAGGTTCCAATTTCAAGTTTCCAAGGAAAGACCTCTGACTCAGTTGGGGTTAGGGGCTTTCCCTGGCCCCAACCACAGTGGGCTAAGGAGTAGGGTCCCCTGTAGACCAAGCTACCCACTGTTCCACTGTTTCAGGAACCTACCCACAACAGATCTAGGGCAGGGGAGGGAGACAAACTTTCTTCTTCAGAGGGAATGTAGTAGAGCAATGAATGGAGTCTGCAGTCAATTTGAAAATATTCACTGATTTTTTTTAAATTCCTTTACCAAAATTTCCCAGTTTCACTGATCCAACTGAGTTCGTTCAGATAAACTAGGACTTAGCATATTGAAACCCAGAAGCCCTCCTTAAAAACAGTTGGTAGCCAAAATTTCCCAGTTTCACTGATCCAACTGAGTTCGTTCAGATAAACTAGGACTTAGCATATTGAAACCCAGAAGCCCTCCTTAAAAACAGTTGGTAGCGAAACTTCTTTGTTTACCATGACCCACAATAAGAACTATACTTACTTCTGTGACCCAGCACATACACACACGTAACTATTACTAGACCCCAAAACTCATGGACTAACACTCAGATCTGCTGATTGCTTTGAAAACCCCTGCACTAACTGATCCTACAAACCACCCCAGCTTTACTGGTAAACGCATGGCAAAGGCCCGTGTGTAAGTACAGCCGTTCACCTCAGAGAGTTTTCCGGGGTGGTCCATTCGAGATGGCAGACTGAGTAGGCGACTTTGGCACCTGCCCCCAACACCAGCTACATATACAGTCAGTCAGGCCCTTTGCTCTTAAACACAGTGATCACCAGGAGAACGAGGAAAGCCAACAATGTGAAAAATGAGGCCGGGATAAGATAATAGGACAAGTGACAGGTAATTTAAGAAACAGGAGTGTAGGAAAATTCTGATTGGTTTTCTTATAAGGATCCAAAGGAACTCTTACATCCATAAAATAAGAAATGGAGGCTCTTGGGAAGGAAATAACTCAGAGACAAAATAAGAGTCACTGGAAATTTCTTAAATGACAGAATCAGAAGTTTAATTGAAGGGTTGGGAAGAAATATTTAAGAAACCTCCCAGAACACAGACCAAAAAGACAAAGTTATAGAAAATATATTTTTTTAAGTATAAGCCTTATCCATCAAAAAATGTCTAATTTGACTATTGGGAAATCCAGCAAGAGAAAACAGTGGAAAAGGTAGGAGGAGATCATTTAAGGAAATAAGATTGAAAATGTTAGGTGCTGAACAGTATGGATGCTGGACACACCTAAGTATATCCTCATGGAACTCGAGGATTGCAAATATAAAGATCCTAAAGTATCCAAGAGTGGAAAAAAGCAAAACCTACAGGGAACTGAAGAACTATGAAACATCACACTTCTCACCAATCACACTGGACATCTGGACATCAAGCTAAAGGGGGAATGCTTTCCAACATCTAGGGAACATTATTTTCCAATTGGAATACTGTACCCAGAGGTAACATAGAGCAAAATCAAGATAGATCAGATATGTAGGAATTCTGCTTTTTAAACATCCTTTCAGAAGAAGCAGCTTAGGAACACCTAGGTGGCTCAGTTGGTTAAGCAGTTGCCTTCAGCTCAGGTCATGATCCCAGGGTCCTGGGATCGAGTTCTGCATCAGGCTCCTTGCTCAGCAGGGAGCTTGCTTCTCCCTCTGCCTGCTCTGCCTGCCACTCCCCCTGCTTGTGTTCTCTCTCTCTGACAAATAAATAAATACAAATCTTTTTTGAAAAAAAGGCAGCTTAAGGATGTACTGAAGTAAAACAAAGAAGAAAACCAAGAAAGAGAGAACCTGGGTGGCTCAGTTGGTTAAGCATCCAACTCTTGGTTTCAACTCAGGTCATGATCTCGCATGCCTGGGATCGAGCCCCAAGTTAGATTCTACATGCAGCACAGAGTTTGCATGTCCTCTTGTGCCCCTCCCCACTCACACTCCTTAGCCCCTCGTGCCTGTGCTCCCTTGCTGTCTCTCAAATATATAAATAAAATATTTTTTAAAAAGAAAGAAAAGAAAACCAAGAGAGAGACTTAGGGTCCAGGAAACAGTGCATCTTGTCTGGAAATGCAGTGAAAGGACATGTCAGGATGCTCCTAGCTCTGCAGCAAGCCTGAAGATGATCCAGTGCACACTGGAACATTCTGTCACTGAGGAGGAACATCTCTGATATGGAGGGTATGGCTGAATTTAAGCTTCTAATGAAGACACGTCATTGGAAACAAGAAAAGAATTAAAGCAATTAATAAACTCCTGCAAAAACAAAACGCTATTCCAGAGAGGCATGGCTCCTATGTGAACAAACTGGGATGTGGCATGATTTTAATTAAGAAGGGGCACAGGAAAGGACGTGACCTTAATGGGAGGAACAGTCTCCTGCAAGTGGCTCTGGGATTAGGACACTGGACCCGCAGAGAAGGAAGTGAAATCCCAGCAGTTTCCTTGGCTTTGCAGTGAACCATAATCACAAGATGTGAGTGCTCTTTACTGGTTACCAACTTTGAAAACCAACATCTAGACAGCACAGAAGCTTGAAGTACAACCCTGAAATGAAATGCATGAAGCAGTCTGTCCACATTGACGGTGGGAAAGGAAGGCTAATGCTGCTCAAATCAGATCGAGGAGAAGGTGGGGGAAGGGATGGGGACACCAACAGCCATAATCTTCATGGCAGATTTACTGTTTTAGCCAGGGAGAGAGTCCAAAGTGGATGGTCTTGGAACTATTGGGGTTCACATATGTGAAAAATGTAAAGCCCTAGAGAAATGAGGGAGATTACCATGAGCAAAACCCTCCTTTTTTGTATTACTCAGTCAAGAGCTATTGTCTAAAGTTGGCAAACTGGTAAGTAAACTGATGAAAACATAAGTATGTTACTTAGAGTTAAGGAGGGAATCCCCAGAACTGCTAAAAACAGGAGTGTTGAGAGTAGTTGGGCTTCCGGTGAGCAATGAATACAAAAAAGGTAGTACTTCATTTCTTCAAAGGAGTTATATGATTTTTATTGTGGTTTTTGGCCTAAACTCCTCCATTTTTGAGCTTTTATGTGGCAGGCAAGAACAGGCTTCTTGGTTCTGGCATCTCTGAGTTGATAGGAGCCCAAAATTGGCCATCAGAATACACTTTACACAGCTGAGGTTGGATAGGGACCAGTGACACACCAATGAGTCACATGTTTTATAACTTAAAGATAATGTTTTTCAAGATTTCTTTCTCCTCCCGGGGAATTAATTTCTGCAGACATTAAGTCAGAAGCAAGCAAGTCCATTTGTCTCCATTCTCTTCCTCTCTTTCATCACAGCGTGTGTTCGTGTGGGATTTGGATGAGACAATAATTATTTTTCACTCCTTACTCACTGGGACTTTTGCATCCAGATACGGGAAGGTAAGAATCCATTTTTTCTCTTCTCTGTCTTTTTTTCTTTTTTTCAACGTGACAGTCTGTCCAGCTGGTTTGTGTTGGGAATTGTGGGGGCAGTTTATGAGGCGGCTTCTCCAACAAAAGCTGCCCCTCTGGGTCAGTCTGGGTTTGAGAGCTCCCATGGAATGTTCCCTCGACATGTGAAAATTTAATTAGCTTCCCCTTCTGTCGTCCCCCATGCCTTTCTTCCAACACTTGAAGCATTCAGTGTCCACTTGTTAGGATATAAGCTCGGGGTCTTCAGCTGTCTCCCTCCTAAAAGGGCAAGAATACACCGCAGCCAAAAACAGTAATCTTAGCTAAAAAACGACGTCAAGTATTTTTTCGTTCCCTGTTGTTTATCTTAGTGTCTCCGGCAGATGAATTCCATTTTCCTTCCGATTTTCTGAGATGAGCTTTGCAAACATATCATGGACAAATTATGTCGGGGAACCATCCAGTTAGAGTTCTGGGCAAATGCTATCGGCAGAGCGATGGTGAATGGAAGAAACGCTGAAACACCTTCACAATGCAAAAGTGAAGCCAGCTGCTCACACCCACAGCCTGCCGGGTCTCTGCATTCGCCCCGTTGGCTTCCCAGCAAACCACATGCGGAGGCTGTCTCTTTGGGGAGACAGGTGGGGGTGGCAGGGCAGAGCTTTAGAGAACAGGCAAGCTATCATCTCCTCCGAGGTGAGCGACCTGTTGGCAGCTGCTTCCATGCATGGGTAGGAACCATGAGACTCACCAGCGCCTGGAAAATATTTCTGTTTCTGTTTAGAGACCAGAAATATGATTTGACATCACCTCATGGCTTTTCCAGCTGCTCGTGTTTTTTATGGGGGTTATAACAAGCTGGATGTGTAATTAGCAAGATAGATTTATCATCTGCCATTATGTTGTAAAGAATATAAAAATGGTGTCGGTGGTGCAGAAGTCTCTTGCCACGTAGAAGTGCTGTTAATATGTCTAGCAGTGCCTGCGGGAAATCCGGCGTGCGTTCTTGGATGGAGCACGGCTTCGGTAAAGGATGGCAGAGTCCAGAGCTGCTGAAAAGACCAGAATGGACTTGGCAGCCATTGCAAAAAGTGGGGCCATCCCTAAGGGGCCGCAGTCGTGAGTTACCCACTAGGTCTAGGTGTTTTGGGGCTTTTCTAACCACCCCGGTAAAGCCTCCACCCCCTAAAAAGCATGCCTTCCCCCTTCTTGCCCTTAGAGATTGGCCACTCTGAGGTCCTATGGCTGTGTGCTGCAGCGGGGCTCTCGTGGATTGTGTAAGGCTGTGTAATCTTGGGGATGGTCTTTGTGTCCGTGTCACCCCCATTCATGAAACAGAACTGTGGGCATCCTCAAGACAGGGGCAAAGCCTATAGCGCCTTTCTGAACCGGTGTCACCTAATCCTCTCTCCAGCCACACCACCGAATCGGAGCCACCTCCACCTCCACCTGTTGACCTTGCCCTTTCTAGCTGCCTACAGAGGCGTCATCCGCAAGCCAGGCCCAGGGAAGTCGTGTCACTTCCCTGCTGGAAAATGGTCCCTGGCTTCTGCACGGACAGACTAATCCCAGCCCCACAAGGTCGTTCATGAGCTAACTTCTGCCCCGCTCTGCAGCCCCATTTCCCACCTAAATTACTTTCTGTCCTCAAACCTGGTCACATTCTCTCCCATCTCTGCTGGGTGTCTCCCAGGAAGCACCAGGTGCAAAGTGGGAAAATAATATGGGGAAGGGGAGGCGGCCAGTACACGTTGCATAAAGGGTTACTATTGCAGGTGGCTGGGGCTCAGTCCCTCCTGGGCCCCCTGGGAAACTCTGTAGAACACATCTCTGAGTGGACCCACCAACAAGTGAGGGTGCTGGGATATCTATTTGCATCTTCCCTTCCATCATAGGTTGAGTGCTTTTGCTAGATTATTACCTCCCTGCACTTCTGGCCTGCCCCAAGAAGGCCATAGAGCACAGGGCTCAAAATTGAAAGCCTCTGCATGTACAGGAATGGCCACAACTTAGAGGATATGGGGAAGGGGCACACTGGAAGCCTCTGCTGTAATCTGGAATGTTCTAGCATGTTCTTTTACTAGATGAAATCTTGCTTTCAGTTCTCATTTTAAACGCAGCTCCCTTCAAGAGGACTTTACTAACCACTCCCCTTTATTCAAATTGCAACTCTCCCTGTTACTGTGTTTTTCATCTATAATTATGCACTCACCGTCTGTCTCCCTTCTAAGCTATATGTACCATGAGGGCAGGGGCTGTGAACACTTTTTTACCTACCCAGCCAAACAGTGCCTGGGCCAGAATTGCTCAATAAATATTTGTTGCATGAATAAGTCAGGACGATCCTCTGGAATGAAAGCTACATGATGATGACGGGCACATTTTTTGCCCTGTTTTGTTCATTGCTTTATTCCCAGTGCATAGAACAGTACCCCCCACTTAGAAGTCTTCAAATAAATATTTGTTGAAGGGAGGAAGGAAGGAAAATAGTGTCAAAACAAAAAGTGCCTAGCTGGTGGCCAATGACCAAATTCAGCCTGCAGACATTTTTGTTTGGCCCCTAGAGTGTTTGAAAAAATGTGAATTTTTCGCCAACATTTAAAAATCAGGAGATTGTACAGACCAAAACAATCCAGATTCCCAACTCTTCTTGAAAAACTAGAAAATCTGGCAATCCTGCATTCTCATGTGGCAGCAATCAACAGGAGCTGAGTAGCGACTGGCCTCTTAGGAGGGGGCGTCCGCTCTGCAGCCCAACCACAGCCCCCACTTGGCCTGCTTAACCCACGTATGGGACCCTCCTGTCCCCACTGGCATCTGAGTCCCAACATCTCTCCTAGAATTTCAGAATCACAGAAGGTCGGAGTTGGAAGGACCTAGGAAACTGACATACCCAAATAGTCTCCATAGTACAGAAGGAGAAACTGAGGTCCAGAGAGAGTAAGATCATCCAGGAGAGAATAAGAGTCATATTTCAATAGGCTCACTTGCCTGCCTGGGAACCCCCAGGATGCCCAGGGAAGACTGAGATGAGAAGCTCTTGGAGCATCCAAGTCCCCTGTGCCGTGTTCACTCCAATTCTAGAATTCACCACTCCCTCCTGCAGCTCTCCCCTAGGTGAGGAATGAGGGCTTTGTTTGTGTTTTTGTTTTTGTTTTCGCTAAAGCCAGGCACCCCAGGAGAGACCCAAAACAACCATGGCTTAAACAAGACAGTTTATTTCTTCCATGAAATAGTGCAGGTGTGGGCAGCTCAAGCTGGTAGGGCTGCTACACAGCAGTAGGCACCAAGACCCTACTTGTCCTCTGCCATCCCAGAACACAGCCCTCATTGGCAAGATAAAACCAAGCTCGCCCCCATACATATGTTCCGTTCAGTGGAAGGGGAAACAGGAAAAGGAGAATTTACCCCCCTTTATTTTACTTTAATTTTATTTTTCCCCCCTCTCTGTTAAGGGCCATACTCAGAATCTGTATATATCATTTCTATTCACATCCCATTGGCTGAAACTTGATCACATGACTGTATATTGTTGCAAGGGAGTCTGGGAAATGTAGTCTGGTCACATGCCTCTTTGATGTTCAAGAACTCTGTTATTCTGGAGGAAGAAAGAAAGAATGGATATCGGAGGACAGCTAGCGTTTCCTAACACAAAGTGCCATCTGATAAGAGGAAGAACAATGAAAGAGGAAAATGTTGACGAAAAAGATTCTAGAGGGCAATCATATTTGTAGGGCTAAAGCTCCAAAGAGAGATCTGGGCTACAGCACTAAACTTGGAAGTCAGAGAAGTATCAAGGACCTAGAGGAATAGGAGTGTGATCCCCATTTTGCAGAGAGAGTAACTGAGGCACAGGGAGGGAATATAGTGAAGGTATTCATTTTTTTGTTATGTTATGTTAGTTACCATATAGTACATCATTAGTTTTTGATGTAGTGTTCCATGATTCATTGTTTGTGTATAATACCCAGTGCACCATGTGATACATGCCCTCCTTAGAACTAAAATACATGGCCTTGGCTTTCTCTTTGTGCTTTTTCCAGAAGCTATAGCTATGTGAATCTCATTATTAATAGCTGGTATCAAGAAGGAGTCAATTTGAAGCATGGAGTGTTTAAGCTATAAAGGGTATTTATTGGATCACAATTACTGAAAAACTCAGAGATATCTGGAATTCAGGTTGGGCTGGATCCAGGAGCACAGTGTTCTCAGGGCTTGGTCTTTCTGTATCCCTCAGCTGACTTTCTCCATATAGCAACTCTCTGTCAGCAATCCTAACTAAAAAAGAAGACCTACTTCCGGAATTCGAGTACAGCTCCAAAAGGCTTGAATCTCATTGGCTCAACCTCTGTGGCTCTGATTAGCCAGCCTAGATCAAGATCCCATGCCCAGAGAGAGTAGTGGAGCAGGTCAGCTCCATCCCAACTAAATGCACAGAATTGGGGAGGGATGTTTCCCAAAGGAAATTGAAATGCTCTTTCCAGAAGGGGGTGAGGACCATGGAGGTCCAGAATAGGTTCTGAAGGCCAAGACACACTGTGCATCCATGTCTTTGCTTGTGGCAACTGCACTGAGCATTGTACAGGAAGCAAAAATCTTACCAATTGTGGTCCCAGCCAAAGGAGTAAGTTGCTGTTTACTTAAGGAAATAAGACTAACAGAACTAAAATGATTAAGGAATGATTCAAAACATTGTTTGAATTTTCAAACAGAAACTGGGCTCTCTTCCTGTTCCCAATCAGAGGCATGTGCTGCTCGAGGCTGTCATCTCTCCACTTCCTTTCCATCTCTTCCTACCCAGTGCTCGGAGCCAGAGCATCCCTTTGGTAGCTGTACCTCCCTCATCTTGTGGATCCATTAGAAATTCCCTGGAGAGCTGAGGCAGCCAGCAGTTGCCGCCTCTTCACTAACCTCTCCTCCTCCCACCTTGCTCGCAGCCATCCCTGAACTCTATTTTTCCAGCCCAGATTGGCAAATGCAAGGTGGTCATGAGCCTTTCTTTCCCTGTGGTCAGGAAAGGACTCTAAGAGGGTTTCCTCAGCAGTCCTCCCACCCCGGGGTTCACAGTAGGTCGGCCCTGACTCCTCCCCATGTGGGTTGCCTTCCAGGCAGCTCAGCACCAGTAGGAAACTCAACTCCAGGGCCAGCTGTGTGTGTCTTTTTAATAACAGCTTTCTTGAGATAGAATCCATGTGCTATACCTGGACGTTTCAGTTGTACAAATCAGTGGTTTTCAGGATCTCACGGAGTTGTGCAACCATCACCACCATCTAATTTTAGAACGTTGTCATCACCCCAAAAAGAAACCCCGTGTCCCTCAGTGGTCACTCCGTTTCCCCCCATCCCTGGTCACTACTAATTTACTTTTGGTCTCTGTAGATTTGCCTTTTCTAGGCAGTGCTTATAAATTCTACAGTATGTGGTCCTTTGTGAGCAGCTTCTTTCACCCAGCATCCTGCTTTCAAGATCCATCCATGCTGTAGTGAGTACAAGTAACCCAAACCTTCTCATTGCCATGTGCCTCTCCCTTGTATGGACTCTACTGCATTTTGTCTGTCCCTTCACGAGTTGAGGGACAGCTGGCTTTGGGGCTCTTATGAATAATGCTACTGCAGACATCTGAGGACAAGCTTTTGCAGGGACATATGTCTTCAATTCTCTTAGGTATATACCCAGGAGTGGAATTGATGGACTGTTCTTCAGAGTTGTTGCACCATGTGACGATCCTCTAAGCAGTGTGGAAGGGTTCCAGTTTCTCCACCTCCTCACCAACACTTGTTAATGTCTTTTCGGTTATAGTTCTCCTGATGGGTATGAAGTGGGATCTCCTGGTGGTTTTGATTCATATGTCCTTAATGGCTATGTTGACCAGTGATGTCTTCATGTGCTTATTAGCTATTTGTAGTATTCTCTTTAGAGAAATAACTATTCAAATCCTTTGCCCACTTCTTAATTGGCTTGTATGTCTTTTTCTTATTGACTTTTAAGAGTTTTTTATATATTCTGGAGATATATATGTGTGTATGTATATACACACACAGAGTTTTTCATATTCTGGAGATATATAAATATATATGATTGTATATTATATATAATTACATAATAAGTATATATGATATATATGATAAATATATATATATGATTTACAGCAGTCAATATGTGATTTGCAAATACGTTTTCCCCATCCAGTGGGTTGTCTTCACTTTGTGGATGGTGTTCTTAAAAGTATTTAAAGTATTTCAGGAGAAAGAGATTAAAATTAAATTTGAGAAGAGGTAGCCAGGGAAAGAGGTCTCATGGAGAAGCTGAATGTTGAATAAAGGTTTGAAGGGGGGCACCTGGGTGGCTCAGTCGGTTAAATGTCTGCCTTCAGCTCAGGTCATGATCTCAGGGCCTTGGGACTGAGCTCTCAGCAGGGAGTCCGCTTCTCCCTCTCCCTCTGCCCCTCCCCACCATTCATGCTCTCTCTCTCCCACATAAATAAATAAAATCTTAGAAAAAATAAAAAGACTTCAAGGAAGTAGAGAAACAGATACCTGGTGGAAGAGCAGAGGGAACATCAAGTGCAAAGGCCCTGAGGCAGAAGTTTTGCCTGGTGAGTTTTAGGGACAATGGGGAAGTTGCAGCAGAACAAGCAAGGAGGAGAGTAATATCACACCAGGCTTTTACTCTAAAGTGGCAGCCAAGGAGGCTAGGAGTAGAAGAAGGACAGGGTCTGAGTTCTATTTCTAAAGAATCTCTCTCGCTGCTCCCTGGGGAGGAGAGTAGACCACAGGGGAGCAAGGGTGGAAGCAGGAAGACCAGTGAGCAGGCTACTGCAACAGTCCAGCTGAAAGACGATGGTGGTTTGGACCAGGGTGGGAGAGGTAAAGTGGTGAGAAGTATGGGAATCTGGATATATTTTGAAGGAGGAACCAATCACAGATAAAGAATGCAACACAATTCATTATTCTCCCACACTGGGCTACAGAGATGTCCTATTTTCTGTCCAGAGTCTTCCTCTGAAATGACATGGCCTATTCACTCTCTATTACCAACTAGCAAATTCCTCTCGAACAGATTCTCCTCTTTTTTGCACAGTGCACTATATGCCAAGTACTCTGCTGTGAGCACTTTTATTTTTTAAGTTGGACCTCACATGCAGATGCTGAGTTATTCATATTCTTTGTGCACACAAAGCCCCTCTCGTGTTTCAGGGGGGATAATGCGTGTTTCCTTTTAGACCCGTTTGGATCTTCCTCCTCCTCTTCTCATGGTTTAATGTGCTAGATTCTGTTTGTTTTCCTGTGACATATGTACTGGGTTTTATTGCATACATTTCTGTCACATCTGTAAATGGCGTTGTTTAAATACCCTGTGTTTCTTCTTTCCTTCTGCTCTGTGGTTTTGGATCCTTTCATGTCCCCATACGACCAATGCCAGTGTTTGGACTCAGTGGTTCTCAACTGGAGGTGACTTCACCCTCAAGGGAGACTTGGCAATGTCACAACCATTTTGGGTCATCACAGCTTAGAGGGATGCTACTGGCATCTAGTAGCTGGAGACCAGGGAGGCCAGGAAACATCCCACAGTGCACAGGCTGCCCCCCTCAGAGATTGATCTGACCCCCAAACATCCATAAGGCTGCAGTTGAGAAACTCTGCAGCTAACCACTGCTCTGAATTCCATGATCACCTTCTCTGCCTTCCCCATGAGGACACCCAGGCTCCCCCAACTACCCACCCACATAGATGATGCCGTAACAAGCATCCTTCAGGAACTCTCAAGCTTTTTTGCATGTTCTCGCTCAGTGAATCCCCACCACAAGCCTGTAAGGCATGGCTGCTCCTATTATACTCATTCCTGGAGAAACTGATGCTCAGAGAGGTGGTGTGATTCAGCCACAGTCACCCAGCTTGGAAGGGATGAGAGCCGGGGGGGTGGCTCACTGCTCTCAGCCGCACTTCTTTTTTTTTTTTTTTTTTTTTTTTTTTTTTT
>PITA01031484.1:0-15151 GCA_004023965.1 Spilogale gracilis
TATGATAGATCATGCTTTTAGTGTTGTATCCAAGAAAATTTCCCAGGGACAAAGAGACTTTTCCATATTTTATTCTAGACATTTTATAGTTATAAATTTTGCATTTAGACATATGATCTATTTAGTTAACTTTTGTATATGATGCAATGAACAGATCAAAATAAAACAAAAATGTTTTCTGCATGTGGCTATCAATTGCTTCAGCAGCATTTGTGGAAAAAACTACTATTACTTCTCTAAAATATCACAGAAACTTTGTTGAAAATCAATTGGCCATGAATGTATAGGTTTATTTCTGAATTCTTCATTAACCAAATTGATTATACTAATGCAGTGCTATACTGTTTTGACTATTGCAGCTTTATATGAGATAATGTTTATTCTTCAAACTTTATCTTCTTTTTCAAGGTTGTATTGGCTATCTGGGTCCTTTTCATTCCCATATGAATTTCAGAATCTGTTTGTTAATTTCAACACAAAAGATGGCTAGGATGGTTACAGAACATTCTTAGGAAAACCTTTATAAAGAATATCTAAATAAATGGAGATACATACCATGTTCATAGATCAGAAGACCTTACGTTGTTAAAATGCTCTTTCCAAATTAATCCATATGTGGCCCTTCAAAGGTGTCTATACTCTAACCCTGATGTGAATGTCTGTATGCATTATGTTATGTGACAAAGGGACTTTGAATATATTATTAAAGTTACAAACCTTATACAAAATTTTCCATTATTATCTTGGTGTGCCTAGTATAATCACGTGGGCACTTAAAAGTAGAAGTGGAAGACAGATGAGTCAGAGAGATGAAACAGAAGAAGAGACAAAAGAGATTTGAAATTCTAGAGGGACTTGACCTACTATTGCTGTCTTTGATGATAGATGAGAGTGGGGGTCATGACCCAGGGAACATTGGGTGATTCCTAGAAGTGAAAACAACTCCTGGTGATGGCCAGTGAGGAAATTGGGGCCTTAGTCTTACAGCTGCAAGGAACTGAATAATGTCAACTATTTGGATGAATAAGAAAGAAGATGCTCTCCTAGAGCCTTCAAAAAGGAATTCAGCTCTGCCACTACCTTGATTTTGTTTTGATGAGGCTTGATTCAGAAATGTAGCTGAGCCCACTACACTTCTGACCTCTGAAAACTGTGATATAGGAGATAGGTTTTATTTTAAGCCACTAAATATGTAGTAACTTGTTATGGCAGGTATAGAAAGATAGTAGTCTTTTTTTTTTTTAAAAGATTTGTGTATTTATTTTAGAGAAAGAGAGAGAGAGCAGTGAGGCTGGCAGAGGGTGGGGAGAGGGAGAAAGAGGAGCCTGAAGTGAGGCTTGATCTCATGGCCCTGAAATCATGACCTGATCCCAAGTCAAGAGTTGGACACTTAACCAAAAGTAGTGCTTTTTTATGTCTATAGAATTTATAGTCATGTTGCTGTTCTTTTTCTTGATAGTGGAAAATTTTTTTCTTCTCATGCTTTGTCCTAATCAAATTAGCTAAGGTTTATCAACCTTCTTGATTTTCTCCAAGAACCAAATTTTGGTGTCATTGCTGTGCTCTAATATTTTTCTACTTTCTATTTCATGATTCCTGATCCAATCCGTATTCTTTCTTTTCTTCTACTTATTTGGGTTTTATTTGTCCTACTCCTTTAAAGAAATGAGCAGACTGTTTGAACAAAAACTTTGCAAAAGAAGATCTATGAATGGCAAATAGCTACATGAAAAACACTCAACATCATTAACCTTTAGAGAAATGCAATTTGGAACCACAATAAATACCCTTCATACTCATTGGAATGTCAAAAATTTAAAAAGGCTGGCCCAGTGTTGAAAATCTTGGGTAACAAATTCTTGTACTGCTAGTGGAGTTGTAAAATGTTACAACCATTTTGGAAAACAAAATAACAGTTTCTTAAAACAAATATTCTATAACATTAACCTATCATATGCTTAACTATTCCATTCCAACGTATTTATCCAAGGGAACTGAAAACATGCATATATAGATAATTACATCTGATAGCACATTTATTTGTAATAATCAAATAATAGAAAAAATCCAAATGTTCCATCCACAGTGAATAGATATGTACATCATCCCATAGCCATATTATAGCATACTGCTAACCAACAAAAATTATGAACTATTGATCCTCAAACCAATATTGAAGAATCTTAAAATAATCATGTTGAAATGGAAGCAGACAAAAGAATGCATGTTGTATGATCGCATTTATAGAAAATATAGAAAATGTAAACTAATCTATAGTGAAAGAAAAGACATGAATAGTTCCTGGGAGTAGAGTGAGGTTATAGGTGGAGCTAGAGAATACAAGAATACAGACATTAGTAAACTGTGAAAGTGTAATGAATGTTTTCATTATCTTGATTGTATTATTGGTTTTGTGGGTATATACATTAGCCAAGATATAAATAATACATTTTAAATATGTGTGGTTGGCAGAATATAATTTTATTCAACAAAGAAAACAATCAGAAGATTAAAAATGCAGTGTATTAACAACTGAACTGTATGTCTATGTCTATATGTCCACTTGTTTTTCAGGGTGGATTGCTATTCTGGGTGCCATCTGGTTGTTAATTTTAGCTGATATTCATGATTTTGAGATAATTCTACACCGAGTGGAATGGGCAACTCTTTTATTCTTTGCAGCACTCTTTGTTCTGATGGAGGTAAGACTTTAGAAATTTTACAATGTAATCTTTTACCTGGCTTTTATATTTTGTATTTTATTGAGTGAATGAAAAAAACCTAAGTTATAACTTTCCACATATTCACCAAGAAGAAAATGATGAAGTTTGTAATTAGAATATTTTAAGTTAAACCAACTTTTATCTCAACCACCTAAATATTTCTGCTAAAACTGTTTATTTGGTTGACTTTTTAAAAAATTACCTTTGTAGCCTGTAAAATTGTTCAAATCTTATTTGCTATAGAGTTTGCTATAATTTGTGTTTAGAACTAAATGACTTGTTACAGCAAATTGACAAGGTAATATTATCTTAATGATCTATTTCATTTTGTGTAATAGTTAAGTAAAAATTCTATGCTATCATGGAAAAGACTACATCAAAGAAAAGAGTGAATAATATATATCGCTTTAGTTATAGTTACTGCTACAAAATTTATTCAAAAATATTATTCACATTATTGTTAGTCTTGATACTTGATTTATGAACTTGCATTCTCTTCAAATATAGGGTTTAATTATGTAGAAAAATACTACTCCCTAAAGGATATCCTCAAGCACACCAAATATCTCACATTGATTACTTTAACTTGCTGATAACAGACACATTCAGTTTTATTTCTTCTCTGGATTAAAACTTTTACACTCCCCCATTCCCAGTTGTCTTTAAGACAGGTCCCTTGAATTTTTTGTAATTTATGTCTTTATTCATAATGAATTGTGTGAATGTAATCAAGTGATTCATTTAGTCCCTCCAGATCTCTCAGGGAGTTGTGAATTATATTTAAGGTCCTTTTCTACTCAAAAACTTCCCGTTTTTTCTTCTGGATATTCTTCCTACACTGAAACATAGGATATGGAGGGGAAATTTCTGGTTACTATTTTCATGATTGGACTTTGAAAGTCTCTGTCTTGATTACATGTTTATTCCAGGTACAAATTGCTTTCTCATCTGGGTTTTGGGTGTATTTTCCCCAGATTTTTGCTTCATTTTGTGTTGATGGAATAAACTATGGGATTTTTAAAACAACTTTGTTGAGATGTAATTTACATAAGATTCACTCATGTTGTTTACAATTAAATTATTTTTAATAAATTCAGAACATTTGCATCATCCAAAAAGATCCTGCATGTGTTTTTACAATTAGTTATAGCTCCCATCTTCAGCTTCAGACACCACTAATTTTTCTGTCTATTTATTTGTCCTTCCTGTACATTTTATCTAAAGGAATCATATACTGTATAGTCTTTTCTGCCTGGTTTCTATAATTAGAATAATGATAATAATGTTAAGTTTTATTCATGTCTTTGCATGTATTTTTATCACATTTTTTATTACTGGATAGTATACTGCTATGTGCATATACTATATTTTATTTACCCAATCACAATTTGATGAATATTTGTATTATTTCTAATTTTGAATTTTATGAATATTACTGTCATACATTTGTGTATAAGTCTTTGTGTGGAAATATATTTTCATTTCTTTGAGGTAGATGTTAGGCTTTACCAAATGTTTAGCCCCTTAAGAAACAGCTAAAATGTTTCCACATTTGTTGCACCAGTAATGTAATAGGATTCCAGTGTCTGTATATTCTCATTATCACCTATTGGCTTTATTTTTGATTATTAGACATTCTAATAGGTGTGAAATGGTATCTCATTGTGACATTCAACATCATGTTATTTGTCATTTTTATATGTTTGGTAAATTTCTATTCAAGACTTTTCACCACTTTTCATTTGGGCATTTTTTCTTTTTTAAGTCAAAAAATCCTTTATATATTAATCTTTCACTGAGTATATGATTTGATTCTGATTGTACATTGCCATTCAGAAGTAGGCAGAGAGGCAGGCAGAAGGAGAGGAGGAAGCAGGCTCCCCACCAAGCAGAGAGCCCAATGCGGGCCTTGATCCCAAAACCCTGAGATCATTACCCAAGCCAAAGGCAGAGGTTTAACCCACTGAGCCACCAAGGCACCTGTGATGTTTATTAGCAGTTTTAAGTCTCACATATCACAGATATGTGATATGTAGTGATTCTATCAGTTATTGACAGTGGGATATTGAAGTTTTCATTATTGCTGAATTGTGCATTTTTTCTTTAGTGTCCCTCCTTTTTTTTAAGTAATATTCTTGTGCTGGAGTTTATTTTGACTGATATTGATATAGCTACTTTGGCCTCCTTTTGTTTACTTTTGTATGGGCAATCATTTTTAAAAAATCCAGTTCGAGAGTTTTTCTTTTGATTGAAATGTTTAATCCATTCACATTCAATAAAATTATTTTATTGTTTGTGCTTATGTCCACCATTTTGCTGTTTTTGCTATTTCATTTCTTTTTGTTCCTTTCTTCTCTGTTGCTTTCTTTGTGATATTTTCTTCTGTATCATTTAAGTTTACATCTTTTTTTACACCGTATTTTTAAATTATTTTCTTATGGTTACAAGAGTTAAGCTATGCATCTTAATTTATTACAGTCTGTTTTGGATTAATTGTAATTTCTAGTAAAATATAGAAATCTTTCTCCAATATGGCTCCAGTTTCTCATGTCTTCTTTGTGCTTTTATTGTTACATATGCTATATCTTTGTTACATGCCTAACATAGTTATATCATTATTATTTTATGCAATGTATTTTAAATAAAGAGAAGAAAAAATATATTCATACAGTCTTTTATAAATATGTATTTACCTTTTCCATGGCTCTTTATTTCTTTTTATGGACTTAAGTTGCCATATGGTGTCAGCCTCAGTTCCTTTAGTATATCTTGTATAACAGATTGGCTAACAATGTATTCTCTTAGTTTTTTTTTTTTTTTTTTTTAATATGTGAATACCTTTATTTTGCCTTCATTTTCAAAGGGTAGTTTTGCTGGATCAATACAGGATTCTTGGTTTATCGTTGTTTTTTCTTTCAGCACTTCAAATCTGTCACGCTACTGCCCTCCGGTCTCCATTACTTCCTATCAGAAGTCAGGTGTTAATGATACTGTTTTTTTCTCTATGCATATTGATTCAGTTTTCTGTTGATGCTTTTGAGACTTCATCTTTGTCTTTCAATAGTTTGACCATGATACACCTAGGTGTAGATGTCTTTGTGTTTATTGTACATTTTTTTGAGCTTTTCAGCTCTGTAGATTATTTTTTTAAAAATCAAATTTTAGTATTTGAATAGTTTTCGATTACTGTTCCTTCAATTACATTATTATTCCCATTTTTTTCCTCTTTAAATTGTATTGTTTTCCTCTCTTTCTGGGACTGTCATCACAGTCATGTTTGTTTGCTTGATGGAGTCATGAAGTTCTTCATTTTGCTCATATTTCCTCATTTTTTTCTTTATTGTTCAGAGCAGTAATTTCTATTAATAAATTTCAGTTTTCTTCTTTTTGAAGATTTTATTTATTTGTTGGTAATAGAGAGAGCATGAGTGTGGGGAGGGGCAGAGGGATAGAAGGGAGCAGAGGGAGAAGCAGAATCCCTCCTGAGTGGGGAGCCCAACGTGGGGCTCGATCCCAGGACGCTGAGATCATGACCTGACCAAAGTCAGATGCTTAAATGACTGAGCCACCAAGGCACTCTGATGAATTTTACTTTTCTGTGAGTCATTTTATGTCATCTCCAATTTGCTGTTGATTTCCTTTGCTGAATTTTTCATTTCACTCATGCTTTTTAATTCCAGAATTTTCATTTAATTTTCTTAAAAATAATTTTTATATTTTTATGGTTTTTATGATTTTCTACTTAAGGCATTATTGTCATCATTTTTCAGTTCTTTAGAAATTATTTCTGGGTGCCTGGGTGTCTCAGAGCATTCAACCTCTGCTTTTGGCTCAGGTCATGATCTCAGGATCCTGAGATCCAATCCCACCTTGGGTTCTCTGCTCAGTGGGGAGCTTGCTTCCCCCCTTTGTCTGCCTGCCTCTCTGTCTATTTGTGATCTCACTCTCTGTCAAATAAATAAATAAAATCTTTAAAAAAAAGAAGTGATTTTCTTCAGTTTTCTAATGTATTTAAAATGTGTTTTGGGGGCACCTGGGTGGCTCAGTTGGTTAAGCCACTGCCTTCAGCTCAGGTCATGATCCTTGAGTCCCGGGATCGAGTCCCACATCAGGCTCCCAGCTCCGCAGGGAGTCTGCTTCTACCTCTGACCTCTCCCCCTCTCATGCTCTCTCTCACTTGCTCGCTCTCTCTCAAATACATAAATAAAATCTTTAAAAAAATGTTTTGAAGTCTTTTCTGAATCCAACATCTGTGCCCTTCTTGCAATGTCTATTGACTATTTTTCCCCTTAAAGTATAGAATATAATTTCCTGTTTTTGTTGTTGAGAAATGGAAAGTTTAGATCATATATTTTATCAACTGGCTGCTAATTCATTCACCTAGAGGGTTGTTGTTGAGTCCGTTTATATGTAGTCTCTATAAATGTTCTTCTTTGTCTTTAGAACAATTTTTATCTTAAAGTCAATATTTTTCTGATATTAGCATAACCATGCCAGCTCTTTTTTGATTATTGTTCATATGGTAAATCCTTTGTCATTCTTTTACTTTCACTTTGGACTTTTGAATCTAAATTTAATTGCTTACATATAGCATGTGGTTGGAACATATTTTTAATAAAAATTCATTTAGCCAGAGTCTGCCTTTTAATTGATGTGTTTGTTCCATTTACATTCAATGTAAATATTGAGAAGGTAGTATTTATGCATATTTTTAAATTTTACATCATTCTTTATATATCTCTTTTTGTCTGTTTTCCTAATCTCTCTGTTAAGGTGTTTGTTTCTGTTGATGTCACAGATAACTGTTATGTTTAACTAATTCTCAAATTATTAATTACTTTCTTGTTTTTGATAATTCCTCAGTCATAAATTTCTCCATAGTATAGTCCAGTAACATTTGCTTCCCTTTGCAAGGATAGTTTTGAGATTTGTTTCTTAGGTTTGTTCTGACTCAATGGGACTTCTGTCTCTTTCCCTAGTTTCCTATGGTAAGTAGCCAACATTAGTTTGTCTTGGTGCTCTCATGGAGCTATCAACCTCCTCTTAATTGCTTACCATCAAGTCTTTCTTTTGTTTTTCTATTATGTTCAGTTAGCCAGCATATAGTACATCATAATTTTTTGTTGTAGTGTTCAGTGATTCATTAGTTACATATAACACCCAGTGCTCATCCCGACACATGCCCTCCTTAATACCCATCACCTGGTTACCCCATCTTCCCACTACCTCCCTTCTGTAACCCTTAGTTTGTTTCCCAGAGTCCAGAGTCTCTCATGGTTTTTCTCCTTCCCTGATTTCTTCTCCTTCAGTTTTCTCTCTCTTCCTCTGTGGTCCTCCTCTGTCATATGTTCCACATATGAGTGAAACCATATGATAATTGTATTTCTCTGCTTGATTTATTTCACTTAGCAAGTCTTTATTATTTTGGGAAAACTCCAGGCTTGAAATTCTTCATACTATGTTTTAAATAAAGTCAATTATGTGGGGAGTTTCAGAGCTCTCTTCTTATGGCCTGCATCTACTCCTAGACAAAATCTCTGAGTCACTGCTGTATAGCTAAGGGCAGGAACAGTGACCTGTTTCTCTTGGAGTAATACTTTTGCTTTATGAGTAGGGCACTGAGTACAGGCAAGAGTGTCTGGTCTTCTAGGCTTGCATCTTCTGGTTTGGAACTTACACCATGAAAAAAGGGTCCATGAGGACAGTCATGGTTCTCTTTCTGATATATCTTAGATAGGACTTCCACCTAATGAGTGGGTCCTGGGTGGAGGAGGAGATCTCCTAATTTCATGGCCAAAGTCTTCTGCAGACTCTGAAACCTGGAACTAGGGAGAAGGAATGCTAGTAGACTATTCCTCCCAAGATGATATAGTAGATTTTTCACTGTGAGTTAGGGAGAAGGAGCCCTATCTTCTTGAACATACCCATAATTTCCATTATGCTGAGTACAGGGTAGGGAATGCTTTATATTTGAAGTGCCATTCTTATTGTGGTTTCTTACAAAGATTTTCTTAAATAAATATCTCATCTCATTGGTTGCCTGCCCTTAAGAAAATTTCCAGAGAATTTTGTAAAAAAAAATATTGTTTTTTCACCACAATGTTTTCTGTTTATTTTGTTGGGAAGTAGGCATGAAGAACTCCTTATTTGGTCATTCCAAAGTTAAACTTCCCCACATTTCTTTGTTACTTGTTTGTTTCTTTATTTCTTTTTTCTTTTTTTTTTTTTTTGTCCTTCTAAGGTCAATGATTGATTTCCCAAGCAAGTAAAAATTCTGAAACAAATGAATACATTAACAGCTGAGTTTTCTTTTTTTTTTTTTAAAGGTTTTATTTATTTATTTGACAGAGAGAAACACAGCCAGAGAGGGAACACAAGCAGAGGGACTGAAAGAGGGAGAAGCAGGCTCCCTGCTCAGGGGGCGCCTGCTTCTCCCTCTTTCAGTCCCTCTGCTTGTGTTCCCTCTCTGGCTGTGATGTGGGGCTCGATCCCGGGTCTCTGGAATCATGACCTGAGCCGAAGGCAGTCGCTTAACCAACTGAGCCACCCAGGCGCCCCAACAGCTGAGTTTTCCTTGAGAAGTAGTTCAAAGTTTATTTATCACACTTTAATGCAACAAAATGATCTATAGCAAAGTTAAACCAATTAGCATCATCTTTAAAATTGACCTGGAGTGTTTCAGAAATATGATGTTTCTAGTACTTTTTATGTCTATATGCTTAGGTAGCTTTGCTGGGTAATATTTACCAGCATTTATTTCATTTTCCTGTTACTTATTTGAAGGCAGGATGATAATTATAACATCTAAGATACTCAAGTTGGTAAAGTCCTCAGCAAACATTCTAGGAACTGATGGGAACAGTACAACTACCCCTCCCCTAGCCTATACCATATGCTGCATCAACTGGGGCCTTGCATTTTCTTACCACCTGAGGTCTTACACCTACTTATGTAATTGTGGATATGAGGCTAATAATGGTTCTTTAGAAAGAGCTATTCGATATTTATCTTCTTGGATATGTTAGACTTTTTTTAGTTCTTTTTTTAAAATTATATCTTCTTTATAGCTTACTTCATTCCCTCTAATTGCCTCTTATTTTTTCTCAGCAATTAGGAGAACCAAACTGGGTGTATTGATTTAGTTACCTTGATGCTGGAAAGGCAATCATGTCTCATTATATTCAGTCTGCAGCAGTATCCTAGTGATAAAAATCAGATATTTTCTGCATGTGAGTCCTGAATTGGGATAATTTGTCTAGTTATTTTTTAGAATATGTATTTTGATCATTCAAATTCATGACATTGATTATATTAATTGTTTTTTAAAAATTTATTTAGTTATCTGATAGAGAGAGAACAAGTGGTTGGGAGGGGCAGATGGAGAGAGAGAGAGAGAGAGTGAGAGAAAAGCTAACTCCCTACTGAGCAGTAAGCCCAATGAGGGCCTCAATCCCAGGACCCAGAAATCATGACCTGAGCTGAAGATAGATGCTTAACCAACTAAACCACCCAGGTGCCCTGATTATATTCATCTTAATAAGTCATAATACCATTAAAATTTTTCACAGAGTGGAAGAAATAATTCTACAATTTATACAAAACAATGCCAAATAGCCAAAGTATGTTGAAAAAGAAAGCCAAAACTGGAGTCATCATAAATCTGAACCTCAAGATATAGGCATGTAGGTCAATGAAACAGAATAGAGACCCCAGAAATGGGCTCTCAACTGTATGACCAGCTAATCTTCAACAAAGCAGGAAAGAATATCTAATGGAGATAAGACAGTCTCTTCAACAAAGGGTGCTGGGAAAATTGGACAGCCACATGCAGAGGAATAAAACTGGATCATTTTCTTATACCATACACAAAGATAAACTCAAAATGGATGAAAGAGCTCAATGTAAAACAGGAATCCATCAAAATCCTAGATGAGAACACAGGTAGCAAACTTGACCTCAGTCACAGTAACCTCTTGCTAGACATGTCTTCAAAGACGAAGCAGACAAAAACAAAAATGAACTATTCATACTTCATCAAGATAAGAAGCTTCTGAACAGTAAACAGTAGAATAAAACTAGAGGACAGTATGTGGATTGGGAGAAGATAATTGCAAATGTCTTATGAGATAAAGGGCTAGTATCCAAAATCTCTAAAGAGCTTATCAAACTTAACACCTATAAAACCAAAAAATCCTGTCAAGAAATGGGCAGAAGACATGAACAGACATTTCTGCAAAGAAGACATACAAATGCCCAACAGACATGAAAAATATGCTCTATATCACTCAGCATCTGGGAATACAAATCAAGACCACAGAGAGATACCACCTCACACCAGTCAGGATGGCTAAAATTACCAAATCAGGAAATGATTGATGTTGGTGAGAATGTGGACAATGGGAAATCTTCTTGTACTGTTGATGGGAATGCAAGGTAGTACAGTCACTCTGGAAAACAGTAGGGAAGTTCCTCAAGAAGTTAAAAATAGAGCCATCATACCACCCAGCAATTACACTACTAGGTATTTACCTCAAAGATACAAATGGTTCGAATGTTTATAAGAGCAATGTCCACAATCATCAAACTATGGAAAGAGCCCAGATGTCCAATGACAGATGAATGGATAAAAGAGATGGAATAAACAATGGAATACTCCTCAGCCATCAAAAAAGAATGAAATCTTGACATTTGCAATGGCATGGATGGAAGTAGAGAGTATTATGCTAAACAAAATAAGTCTGTCAGAGAAAGATAAATACCATATGATTTCACTCATATGTGGAATTTAAGAAACAAAACATGATCATAGGGTCATGAAAGAAAAATAAAATAAGTGGAAATTAGAGAGGGAGACAAACTATGAGAGACTCTTAACTATAGGAAACAAACAGGGCTGCTAAGGGAAAAGGGTGGGAGGTTGGGGAAACTGTGAGGGGGATTACGGAAGGCACTTGATGTAATGGGGACTGGATGTTATACCAATAAACGAATTACTAAACTGTACCTCTGAAATTGATAAAAAATCAATATAATTTTATAAAATTTACTGCCAATGAGTTTTTAAAAACTCCTGGCAACAATGGACATATAGTAAGTTTTCACTCAGAAAAAGCAAATAGACGTAAATGCTGGGTATTCTTCCTTTCTGATGACTAATATTCCAGTGTATATATGAACCACATCTTCTTCATCCACTCATCTATTGAAGGGTATCTCGGCTCTTTCCACAGTTTGGCTAATGTGGATATTGCTACTATAAACATTGTGGTGCATACTGTCCTTCTTTTCATTACATCTGTTTCTTGGGGTTAAATAGCCAGTAGTACAATTGCCATGTAATAGCATAGCCCTATTTTTAATTTTTAAAAATAATTTAATTTATTTTATTTTTTCAATGTTTGAAGATTCATTGTTTATACACCACACCCACCGCTCCATGCAATATGTGCCCTCCTTAATACCAACCACGAGGCTCATACCTATTCCCCCACCCCCTTCTTTCCTAAACTTTCAGTTTGTTTCTCAGAGTCCAAAGTCTCTCCTGCTTCATCTCCCTCTCTAATTTACCCCAGATACCATCTCCTTTCCTTCTCCCACTGTCCTCTTTGTTATTCCTTATGCTCCACAAATAAGTGAAACTATATGATGCTTGACTTTCTCTGCTTGGCTTATGTCATTCAGCATAATCTCCTCCAATCCTTTCCATGATTTACAAAAGTTGGGTATTTGTCCTTTCTGATGGAGGTGTAATATTCCATTGTCTATATGGGCCATATCTTCTTTATCCTTTTGTCTGTTGAATGGCATCTTGGCACTTTCCACAGTCTGGTGATTGTGGTCATTGCATAAATGAACATTGGGGTATACATTTATCCCTTCTTTTCACTACATCTGTATCTTTGGGGTAAATACCCAGTAGCACAATTGCAGGGTCATAGGCTACCTCTATTTTTAATTTTTTGAGGAATATCCACAGTTTTCCAAAGTGGCTGTACCAACTTACATTCCTACCAACAGTGTAAGAGGGTTCCCTTTCTCCACAGCCTCTCCAACACTTGTTTCCTGTCCTGTTAATTTTTCCATTCTAAGTAGTGTAAGGTGGTATCTCAATGTTGTTTTGATTTGAATTCCTCTGATGGCTAATGATGATGAGCATTTTCTCATATGTCTGTTAGCCATTTGTATGTCTTCTATGGAGAGGTGTCCGTTCATGTCTTCTGCCCATTTTTTGACATGATCATCTCTTTTCTGGGTGTTGAGTTTGAGTAGTTCTTTATAGATCTTGGATATAAACCCTTTGTCTGCAGTGTCATTTGCGAATATCTTCTCCCCTTCTGTCGGTTGCCTCTTTGTTTTGTTGACTGTTCCCTTTGCGGTGCAGAAACTTTTTATTTTGATGTCCTAAAAGTTGATTTTCACTTTCATTTCCTTTGGCTTTGGAGACGTGTCTTGAAAGAAGTTGCTATAGCTGATGTCAAAGAGTTTACTGTCTACGTTTTTCTCTAGGATTTTGATAGATTCCTGCCTCATGCTCAGGTCTTTCATCCATTTCAAGTTTAGCTTTGTGTATGGTGTAAGAGAATGGTCAAGTTTCATTCTTTTATACATAGCTGTTCAATTTTTCCAGAACCATTTATTGAAGAGACTGTCTTTTTTTTCCACTGGATATTTTTTCTTGCTTTTTCAGAGATTATTTGACCATAGAGTTAAGCGTCCATATCTGGAAGCTCTACTCTCTTCCATTGATCTATATCTCTGTTTTTGTGCCAGTACCATGCTGTCTTGGTGATCACAGCTTTGTAATACTGATTGAAATCAGGTAATATGGTGCTCTCAACTTTGGTTTTCCTTTTTTTAAACATTTTTCTTATCCATTTGGGGTCTTTTCTGGTTCCCTACAAATTTTAGGATTGTTTGTTGCAGCACTTTGAAAAATGCTGGTGGAATTTTGATTGGGATGGCATTGAAAGTATAGATTGCTCTGGGCAGTATAGACATTTTAACATTGTTTATTCTTTCTATCCATGAGCATGGACTGCTTTTCCATCTTTTTGTGTATTGTTCTATTTCTTTCATCAGTGCTCTGTAGTTCTTCAAGTACATATCCTTTACCTCTTTGGTTAGGCTTAGTAAGTGGAATCGATTCTCTAATTTCCCTTTCTATATTTTCATTGTCAGTGTATAAGAATACAATTTATTTCTGTGAATTGATTTTATATTCTGCCACATTACTGAATTGCCATATGAGTTCTAGCAGTTTGGGGGTGGAATCTTTTGGGTTTTCCATATAAAGTATCATGTCATCTGCAAATAGAGAGTCTGACTTCTTCTTTGCTTTTATTGCTTTTTGTTGTATGATTTCTGTTGCTAGGACTTCTAACACTATGTTGAACAATAGTGATGAGAGTGGACATCTTTGTCTTGTTCCTGATCTCAGTGGGAAGGCTGTCAGCTTTTCCCCATTGAAAATGATATTCACTGTGGGTTTTTCAAAGGTAGATTTTATGAGGTTGAGGAATGTTCCCTCTATCCCTATACTTTGAAGAGTTTTAATCAGGAATGGATGCTGTTTTTGTCAAATGCCTTTTCTGCATCAGTTGAGAGTACCATGTGGTTCTTCTCTCTTCTCTTATTGATTTGTTCTGTCACATTGATTGATTTGCAAATGTTGAACCACCCTTGCATCCCAGGGATAAATCCCACCTGGTTGTGGTGAATAATCTTTTTAATGTACTTTTGAATCCTATTGGTTAGGATCTTGTTGAGAATTTTGGCATCCACATTCATCAGGGATAGTAGTCTGAAATTCTCCTTTTTGATGGGGTCTTTGTCTGGTTTGGGGATTAGAGTAATGCTGGCTTTATAGAAAGTCTGGAAGTTTTCCTTCTGTTTTTATTTTTTGAAACAGCTTCAGGAGAATACATATTATTTCTTTTTTGAATGTTTAATAGAATTCCCCAGGAAATTCATCAGGTCCTGAACTCTTGTGTTTTGGGAGGTTTTTGTTCACTGCTTCAACTTTGTTACTACTTATTAGTCTTTTCAGGTTGTCAATTTCTCTCTGTTTCAGTCTTGGAACTTTATAGGTTTCCAGGAATGCATCCATTTCTTCTAGGTTGCTTAAGTTATTAGTATATACACTGTTGATAATAATTTCTGATGATTATTTCTATTTCCTTGGTTTTAGTCGTGATCTCTCCACTTTCATTCATAATTTTATTAATTTGGGTCCTCTCTCTTTTCTTTTGGATTAGTCTGGCCAGTGGTTTATTGATCTAATTAATTCTTTCAAAGAGCCAGTTTCTAGTTTCATTGATGTGGTCTACTGTATCTCTGGTTTCTAATTCATTGATATTTGCTCTCATCTTAATTATTTCCCTTCTTGTATATGGGGTTGGCTTAATTTGTTGTTGATTTTCCTGTTCTTT
>PITA01031485.1:0-15161 GCA_004023965.1 Spilogale gracilis
GGCACAATGCAAGCTAGAAAAAGTAGAATCTTTAAAAAGTTTCTTCTCTTAATTAGGCACTATTAACTTTCAGATGCGTATGCATATTTAGTTTGCATATTTAGAAGGGTATTTATCAGTGCTATCGACTATTCAGTTTCAATAAACTTTAGAGTAAATCACATAAGGATTTAATACATTTATTCAATGATATTCCCAAATTGTAATACTGGATTTTGTGAGGATCAAAAGAACTAATTTTATACCAAATCTGTCTTAGGTGTATCTAAAATAAAGATTTTTAATGTAATCACTTAAAATGATTAGTCTTCATCAGAATTCAGTAAAAATTAGGATAAATCCATACCAAATTTGGTTATATCATGAAACGCTAAGTAAGAGATGACTTCTCATTCTGTGCCCTACCTGCCTGATTTATGGAACATTTTCACAGTAACTAAGATACAACTAATTTTGGTACCTTAGCTTAGCTTTCATCTTCAATTAGAAGATGACTTAAATATTCACCAACTATGGCAATCTTAATATAGATAAAAAATAAGACTTGCCCAATCTAGTTCAGAGAGCCGTTGAGAGAGTTTCTCAGAAACTGAATATAATTCTTTTTCTGTTAACCTCTTTCTTGGCCTCTGGGAGATGGCTGAATCCCAGGATGAGACTGCAGGTCTGCTTTCATATCTGTAATAAAACGACCATGTGACATTAGGTAGCCAAGTGTACCGTAATGCATGCTTTAACAAATATTTCATACTGGTCTTCAGAGCTAAGTCTGGAGAGTATACGCTTTTCTTCAATCCCTTTGTGAATAGACTGATAACAGTCTGCAATAATGTTACCTTTTTCCTTTGGGAAACTTCCTTGTCCTAGGGCCTTGGATCTGAGCTGAACCCATTTCCTGTTTGCTGTCTTTCGGCAACTTAGAAGTTAGGAGAACTTTATTATCTGACTCCTATTAAAAACAAAAGGGAGATGATTTGAAAAAGCTACAAAAGATGGCACATAAAAACATTTTGGATGGGAGGAAAAGCTCAATTCCCTTTATTCTCCATGTTTAACTTTTTTTTTTTTTTTTTAAGATTTTATTTATTTGACAGAGAGAAACACAGCCAGAGAGGGAACACAAGCAGGGGGAGTGAGAGAGGGAGAAGCAGGCTTCCTGCCGAGCAGGGAGCCCAATGTGGGACTCGATCCTGGGTCTCCGGGACCTGAGCTGAAGGCAGTCGCCTAACCAACTGAGCCACCCAGGCGCCCCACTTTTTTTTTTTTTTAAGTTTTTTTCATTTATTTAAGTAATCTCTACCCCCAACATTTGAGCCTGATGCAGAACTCAAACTCATGACCCTGAGATCAAGAGTTGCACGCTCTTCCAACTGAGCCAGCCAGGTACCCCCATTCTACTTTTTATTTATTTTTTTTTAATATTCTATTTATTTATTTGACAGAAACACAGTTAGAGAGGGAACATGAGCAGGGGGAGTGAGAGAGGGAGAAGCAGGCTTCCCGCCGAGCAGGAAGCCTGATGTGGGGCTCGATCCCAGGTCCCTGGGATCATGACCTGAGCTGAAGGCAGTTGCTTAACCAACTGAGCCACCCAGGCGCCTCTATCTACTTTTTAAAAAATACATTTGTCAGGGTGGGGTGGCTCAGTTGGTTGTCTGTTGATTTCAGCTCAGATCATGTCAGGGCGGTGACACTGAGCCCTGCTTCAGGTCCCACGCTGGGCATGGAGCCTGCTTTAAGATGCTCTCTCTCCTTCTTCCTCTGCTCCTCCCCCTCCACACCCTGCTCATGCTCCCTCGTTCTCAAAAAATAAAAAAAATAAAATAAAATTGTCAAAAGACTCTCTTGATCCTCAGTACCAAAGGAATGGAAGAGCAATGTCTATAAACTTGTACTTAGATAAAAACTATGGGTCAGAATGACATTCAAATATGAAAATTTAGGGGTTATGGCTACACCTGGAAATGAAAAAGATGATCAAATCACAAGTGTTAGTACTAAAAATCATTCTCTTTAGTATTAAAAAGTCTGTCCAAAATTGAAACAGTTAAAGATAAAATCTAAAATATGAATATAAACTCAATGTTTTTAACAATCTCTTCTAAAATTTTTTATTTAGTTTAGAAAGGGCAAGTGCAAGTGTGCAGGGGGTGAGGGGGTGCTATGGGGAAGGGACAGAGAGAAAGGGAGAGAAAGCCCCCAAGCAGACTCCCTGCTGCGTGCAGAGCTGGATGTGGAGCTTGATCCCAGGACTTCAAGATGAAGGTAGACTGAGCCACCCAGGCACCTAATATAATAATTTATTTCTTAATCTCAGAGGAAGAAACATCTGATGTTTAAGAATCTTTTCAACTTCACTTATCTTTTTCTTCTACCAAAGTTAAAATTAAACACTTTTTAGTAAATAACAACTATAATACAATCACATTTTAAAAAACTTGAATAGAAAGTTTAAATGTCCTGCTCAAGAATTATTTCAAAATGAATATTCCCACTTACATGCCACTCAGGTTAGGAAACAATATTACCAGCAACTCAGAAGCTCTACCATCCTCCCCTAAAACTCCCCCAAATGCAACCATTATCCTACAATCCCTTTATCTATCCATCCTCCTATCCGAACAGATGCACTAGAAGGATGGCCACCTAATGCTAATGATGCTTATTTCATCTTTGCACTTTTTTAAAAAAAGATTTTATTTATTATTTGACAGACAGAAATACAGCTAGAGAGGGAACACAAGCAGGGGGAGTGAGAGAGGGAGAAGCAGGCTTCCTGCTGAGCAGGGAACCTGATGTGGGGCTCAATCCCAGGTCTCCAGGATTATGATGTGAGCCGAAGACAGTCACTTAACCAACTGAGCCACCCAGGCGCCCCTCATCTTTGCACTTTTTGTGCAGTGTTTGAATTTTTAATAATGCAAATGCATCACTGTTTACAAATTCACTTTTCACATATCCTTAGCTATTCATTTCTAGGAGGACAGGGACAGGAAAACTTTACAAAAAGTGACTTTTTGTAGCAAATAGGCCAAGATATTAATAGCAGTTCACACTGTGAAATAGGAATATTAATGACTGTTCCTCATACTTTTTTTTTTTATTTTATTTGTCAAGGTGAGTGAGAGACAGAGTGTGCACATGTGCACAAGCAGGGGGGAAGAGGCAAGCAGAGGGAGAAGAAGGCTCCCCAGTGAGCAAGGAGCCGGATGCAGGATTTGATCCCAGGACCCTAGGATCATGACCTGAACTGAAGGCAGACACTTAACTGACCTAGGCATCACTCTTTTTTTTTTTTTTTTTTTTGTAAAGATTTTATTTATTTGAGAGAGAGACCGCACAAGCAGGGGGAGAGGCAGAGGGAGAGAGAAAGCAAGAAGCATACTCTCCACTGAGCAGGGAGCTGGATGTGGAGCTTGATTCCAGGACCCTGAGATCATGACCTTAGCAGAAGGCAGATGCTTACCAATTGAGCCACCAAGGTGCCCTATACTTTCTTACACTTATAAAAGCTTAAATGATTTAACTAGGGACATAGAATATGGGTTCTGAAACTAGAATACTGAGTTCAAATCCTGATTCTACTGTGTGACCAGAGACCAGATATTTAATCTCTTTATATTAGCTTCCTCATGGGAAATTAAAATCATGCCTACCCCACAGCTATTGTGAGGAGTAAATTATTCAATACCTGTTAAATACCTATAACTGTGCATGACACAAAATAAACACATAATACATGTTAGCTCTTAATATCTTCCTTTTTATACATTCATCCCTACTGTCTTAAAGTAAGAACATGTAGGGGCACCTGGGTGGCTCAGAGGGTTAAGCCTCTGCCTTCGGCTCAGGTCATGATCCCAAGGTCCTGGGATCGACCCCCACATCAGGCTCTCTGTTCAGCAGGGAGCCTGCTTCCTCTCTCTCTGCCTGCCTGTGATCTCTCTCTCTCTCTCTGTATCAAACAAATAAATAAAATTAAAGTAAGAACATGTAGGTATATACAGAGGTAAAATTTCAGTACAGTGCTCTAATTAGTGAAGTATGCTTGACTACTATTCTAACAGAGACCTCCTTAAATCCACAGACTTCTATCTAATTATAAGCAAGCTTTTCCACTTACCACAGAAAATGCTGTGCTCTCTCCAGTAGAATTGACAGCAGGGGAGATGTGGCTTGAACGCAAGTATTCTTTTCCTATGGGACAGGGTGCTCGAGGCTCGGAAGGGTGGTAGGGTGGATGTAAAGGAATAGCTGATCGAATAGGCTCCCCTAGCTTCCGAGCACTTGGAATCACATCCATAGAAGGAATTTCCACTAGTTGGAAAAAATAAAGTGGACGTTAAGATGAAATTCTAAGAAATAGATCATGTAATATATACATGTACCTACAGATACTAAAAATCTAAATGACTTGAAAAATAGCTACATAAATTATGGTATATCCACAGTTTATAAAACTTGTTAGCCATTAGCAATGATTTTATGTAATACTAAGTCAAACCCCAGAGGGAACAGTAAGAAATGAGAATATTTTTCAAATTACTATATTTTATCATTCCTTATTAATTTGAAGACCACCAACTCATCTACTAATGTATTAGAGACTCATACTGTCCTAAAGTCTTTAAGAGAAAAAGTTAGATAATAAAACAGTGGATGTAGAACATGTGGCCAAAAAACATTTTAAGAAATAAGAGCTCGGGGCGCCTAGATGGCTCAGTTGGTTAGACGACTGCTTTCAGCTCAGGTCATGATCCTGGAAACCCAGGATTGAGCCCCACATCAGGCTTCCTGCTCGGTGGGAAGCCTGCTTCTCCCTCTCTCAATCCCTCTGCTTGTGTTCCCTCTCTCACTGTGTTTCTGTCAAATAATAAATAAAATCTTTAAAAAAAAAAAAAGAAATAAGAGCTCATACATAATTAATAGCAAGCATTTACAAATATAATCATGTAAAACCAAAGAGAAATATATAAAGTATAGAGCAACAAAAATAAAAAGGCTAATAGCAACAGAAATTGTCCCAGGGACTATTATTTCTAACTCACTAACAACACGTTACTACTCACTGTCTTTAACAAAGGATGTCCTGTTTTTGGACAAACAACTAGGTAAGGGAGAGTGCAACACTTCTTCATATGATACAGTTGAGGCTTTTTTGGACTGCATTTCATTAGGGCCTTCGGCACCTAGAAAAGAAAATATTAAAGGCAGAATTTTTTTGTTGAATAGTATACTAAAACCCAAGAGTTCTGCACCCAGAAAATAAAAATCTCACAATGACAATCACTGAACTGTGTTGGTCTGATTGCTCAAACTACCCATTGCTTTTTTTTTTTTTTTAAGATTTTATTTATTTATTTGACAGAGAGAAACACATCTAGAGAGGGAACACAAGCAGGGGGAGTGAGAGAGGAAGGGGCAGGCTTCCTTCTGAGCAGGGAGTCCAATGTGGGGCTCGATCCCAGGTCTCCGGGATCGTGACCTGAGCCGAAGGCAGTCGCTTAACCAACTGAGCCACCCAGGCTCCTGATTCTACCATCTGTCATCATACTTTTAATAACTACCAGAGAGGAAGATCTGGAGCCACTAACACAAATTAAAAGTAAAGATTTACATATTACTTTCTTTAGAAAAATAACTGCCACAAAAATAGACACAAAGATCAAAAGAACAAAAAAACAGAACAGAGAGCCCAGAAATAAATCCATGCTTATATGGTCAATTAATCTACAATAAACGAGGTAAGAATATATGATAGGAAAATAGGAACGTGGACAGCTACATGCAAAAGAATGAAACAGGAGTACTTCCACACACCATACACAGAAATTACCCAAAAATGGATTACACAACTAAATATGAGACATGAAATCGTAAAACTTCTAGAAGAAAACACAGGCAAGTAATCTCTTTGACATCAGGTTTAGTAACATTGTTCTGATACATCTCCTCAGGCAAGGGAAACAAAAGCAAAAATAAACTATTGGGACTATACCAAAATAAAAAGCTTCTGCACAGCAAAGGAAACCATCAACAAACTGAAAAGGCAAACTACTGAACAGGTGAAGACATTTACAAATTATATGTCTGATAAAGAATTAATATCCAAAATATATACAAAACTGATCTAACTCAACACACCAGAAAAATCCAGATTAAAAAATGGGCACAGGACCTGAGTAGACATTTTCCCAAAGAAAACAAATGGCCAATAGACACAAGAAAAGGTACTCAATATCATCAAGGGAAATGCAAATCAAAATTGCAATGAGATACTACTTTATAACTCTCAGAATGGCTAGACTCAAAAAGACAAGAAATAACAAGCACTGACAAAGATGTGAAGAGAAAGGAACTCTTGGGCACTGTTGGTGGAAATGGAAATTGGTATAGTCACTATGGAAAACAGTATGAAGGTTCCTCAAAAAAAGTAAAAATAGAAATACTACATGATCCAGTAATTCCACTACTGTGTGTTTACTCAAAGGGAAAAAAAAAACAACCCACTAACTTGAAAAGGTATGTGCATCTCTGTTTATTGCAATACTTATAATAGCCAAGATATGGAAATAATCCAGTGTCCACTGAGGAAGAGATAAAGAAGATGTGGTATACACACGTATACAGACACACACATGAGTATTACTGAATCATAAAAAAGAGTGAGACCTTGCCATTTACAACATGGGTAGACTTGGAGAGTATTATGCTAAGTGAAATAAGTCAAAGAATGACAAATACAATTTCACTTACATGTGGAATCTAAAAACACAGCAAATGAACAACAAAAAAGAAGAAAGAGATCCACAAATACAGAGAACTGATGGTTTCTATACAAGAGAAGTAGGGAGAATGGGTAGAGTGAGAGGTACATAGGCTTCCAGTTATGTAAGTCACAGGAATGAAAAGTATAGTAGAAGGAATATAGTCAATGGTATAACAATAATATATGATGACAGATGGTAGCTATACTTGTGGTGAGAATAGCATAACATAGAGTTGCCAAACCACTATTTTGTACACCTGTAACTTACGTAATATTGTGTGTCAACTATACTTCAATTTAAAAAAATTACCAATATGTACTATATGATTCATTTTAAAAGATCATATGAGGGGCGCCTGGGTGACTCAGTTAGTTAAGCGACTGCCTTCGGCTCAGGTCATGATCCCGGAGACCTGGGATCGAGCCCCACATCAGGCTCCCTGCTCAGTGGGAGGCCTGCTTCTCCCTCTCTCACTCTGCCTGCTTGTGCTCCCTCTCTCGCTGTGTTTCTCTCTATCAAATAAATAAATAAAATCTTAAAAAAAAGAGATCATATGAGATACACATTTATGTATCTGTAAGGAAATAAATCAAAATGTTAACAGTGCTTTTCTCTAGGTCAGAGGTTGGCAAACCATGGCCCAAGGTCCAAATCTGACTCACCAACTATTTTTGTAAATAAAGTTGTTTTAAGATTTTACATAATCTCTACATCCAATGTGAGGCTTGAACTCACAACTCCGAGATCAAGAGCCACACACTCTACTGAATGAGCCAATCAGGCACCACTGTAAATAGCTTTTTTAGAAAACACTCATATACAAAGAGGGGCCAGAATTGCAGGACGCTGTTATGGGGGGTATATCTCTGCACTAGGAATCTTGGCTGATACCATCATAAAAAGATTCATAGGTCAAATTGTTTTGTCTCATTTTTGAATGCTTAATATTTTAATCAGCTTTATAATATCAAACAGAGCTATATCAAAAATATTTCTGAATATCCACTTTGTTCCCTTAGAAACTATACACAAACTCTCCACAAACAAAATGGATTTATGACTCCCCCTCTCCAAATGACTATTTATGCCTTCTTCAATTTAATGAAAGACTTCACCATAAACTTACTCCTCACTTTGAAGGTATGAGAAGGCACAGAGTGCATTCTCCGAACTCATTGTTATGAAATGATCAACTGACATAATCACTACAAACAAAAAAATTCACCTTGTACAGATCCCAAACTCCACACAATTTATTCCAAGACACTGTGTATTTTAAAATAGCTGACACTCATTTGTCTTTTAAAAACCAGCAAAGACATCGTTTTGTGCTTTCCTTTTCTACAATCCAGTGCAATATGGCATTTTCACAGCAAAATGTTTAAAATATGTGACTCTCCCTCCATAACTTATTTCACATGAAGAGCATCTGAGATCTAATATTCAAAATTCATTAACATGGTCCACAACATCTCTACTACACAAACTGAATTTGTCATCAGCTTGACCCCAGGCTAATTCACTTTTACCTGGGTCCATTTTTTTCTTTAGTTTCTTGGATGACCAAGAAATTCATGTGCTCTTTATTTTTGATGAAATATCTCCTAAAATCTCACGCTTGGTTATCATCTGGAACTTCTGTCAGACTGAAAATGACACACTCAAATCTGTCCCCATAATTTTTAGATAGTTTTTAGGACATACTGTTTTATTACTGGAAATATTGTGAACTTGTCTACTGTAAACATTAATAAAACTCAATTATATATTATTTGACAAGTATAACATTTCATTGAAAAAAAGGAGGGTGGCCCTGTGTAGAAAAAAATGGGTGAAGATGGTCAAAAGGTACAAATTTCCAGTCAAATAAGTAAGGGGAATATAGGAGACAAAGGGGACAGATCTTAAAAGTTGTCATCACAAGAAAAAAAATTTCTTCAACTACCTCTGGTGAAAAATGTTAAGTAGACCTTTGTGATGATCACTTCACAATAAATGTAAACATAAAATCATAAGGTTGTACATCTGAAACCATTTTACATGTCGAATTTCAATTTAAAAAAGATTCATATCCAAGGAAATTAAGCATAAATTAGATGCCCATGAATGTATATGATGACAGTTATCTGATAACTTAAATCCAAATATGAGGAAGTTACCATAACTCTTTATGACATCAAACCCAAACACTTTTCCTAGCTTTTCTTTCAATCCTTCCTTCTGCCTTAATTGCATTATAATCTGAATAGTTAAAATCTGAAAACAATTCACTTTTTACAAATGCAACCTTTCCATGTGGCAGCTCCTATCACAAAACACTATTTCTAAAATCACCATCCCTTCTCCACCTTCTGTCAATCCATCTGACTCTCTTTCTTCTAGAAACATTATTACCTACACTTGACTCTGGTCATTCCCTTATTTTGTTCCTCCTAGTAGCAAGTACATGTCTTTGGTCTACTGTCTGACCTTCCAGACTTAGGTTCTTTGAACACCGATTCCTTGGAATTCAGTGTTTATTCTTTGGAATAAAAGTATTAATGCTGAAAGGAATTTCAGAGATGGTTTGTTGAATTCTCTGATTTAACACATTAAGAAACTGAGGCTCAGGAAAGACAAGGGCCTTGTCCAAAGTCACACAGCCAGTATTAGAATCTGGGTAAGAATTTGGCCACTTGATTCCCAACTTAATATACTTAATTCCTCTCTAGCATTCCTGTTCTTCCATTAAAAAACTCCCGCAACTTATTGTGGGCCTGGTGTTTTGCAAAGTTTTGGAATACTAAGACGAATATGAGTGATTTCATTATATATTTCATTTATTCGTCTTATTTATTGGCTGCCTCCAAAAGGGAAGGGATTTCTGTCTCTTTTGTTTACCACTGTAACATCACTGCCTGGCATATGGAAGGCACGAAATACCTGCTAAATGAATATGATGTGGCTACTGTTTCAGAAACTCAGTTTACCTAATACACATACTCAAAGTTAACTATGCAATGTGGGAATGCTATTACCAAAATAAGGAGATAGGGCCACACTGTAGAAATACAGAACCTTAGAACCTAAGGCACGTGGGGAAGGCTGGGCTTTGTAGGGTCAATTTGCCAGGAACAGAAAGGAAGAAAGAGCACCTCAGTGGAAGAAACAAGCATGAAAAGAGCATGCCAACCAAGACAGGCAGGACAGGGAGTGGGATGTTGGAGGACAGCAAGGTGGGAGGCTCAAAAGGGGCCTAAGAGATATTTGGTTTACTGTGTACAAGCAGCAGACTGTTAGAAATGTGGCCTGATGCCTGGCAGAAAAATTGCCACTGGATTATAGACTCATTGGTTGAAACCATGAGAAGAGTGAGTCATCCAGTTTAGGAAAATACTTACAGAGTAATCTGAATGTGAATAGACTATTAAGTTGCATCCAGAAGTCTCTTCCCAGAGTATCAAGTCCCACATATTACATGACAAACTTGCATCCACCTGTTTGCCCAATGTGCCTGTGACTCCTACTAGACTGATTTCAGGCAACCTGTTCATATTTAGGATAATGGTGCTATACTCTTGGAAATTCAATTCTATTGAGTTACAGCTCTCTCTAGTCTTTTCAACTATAAACATTCCTAACTATTTATACTTTCATAGTTATGTACTGAATAACAATAATTGTCATCTAACAACTTACCATTACTTCTTAGAGAAAAGGTGTGTGCCGTGTCTCCCAATCTAATTACTTCACCGGTGGATTCTGTTTCATCTCCATCCCAAGAGGGGTCCAAAGCCTCAGATGACAAGGAGCACCTGAAAGAGTTCTCTTACTTACTTCGGGCCCAGTCTGACTACAGAGAGCCCCTCCCAAGTTCCTCCAAACAGCTGGCCTATGGGTATTCAGACTGCTCACTGTTATGTGCAGAGGAAGGGCAAGACACTTCCTTCTGCCACTTACCACTTCTTGCTGCTTGTCTGTTTTGTTTTGACTGATATATGTATGGTGGAAACAACTGTGTTGAAAGTATCAAGGATTAAATGCATAGGAGAATCCACACACACAGAGAACAATAAACACTGGATACTCTAAGAGGTGTGGGAGTGGAGTCTGGGTAGGGTATTAATTTTGCACTAAATATTCTTGTATTGTTTCACTTTGGCACTTTTTTTTTTAAAGATTTTATTTATTTGACAGAGAAAGAGATCACAAATAGGCAGAGAGGCAGGTAGAGAAAGAGGGGGAAGCAGGCTCCCCACTGAGCAGAGAGCCCAATGTGGGACTCGATCCCAGGACCCTGGGATCATGACCTGAGCTGAAGGCAGAGGCTTAACCCTCTGAGCCACCCAGGCACCCCAACTTTGGCACTTTAAAAAAAAATCTAATAATAAAAAATAAAGTCAGGAAATTCATCTTATGGTGCTCTCCTTTAAGACATATTTTCTACAATGTACTATACCTAAACAGGAAAGCACTGCCTGTGATTTTCAAATCATGAGCAACTCCATAAAAAAAGAATTAGATATTTAAAACAAAGTCACAGCATCATATTCAACCTCCAGTTAGAACTACCATCAAATCTGTAATGTCATTATATTTTTTCTCTAAGTCACAAAAAACTTAAAACTCGGGGCATCTGGGTGGCTCAGTTGTTGGGCATCTGCCTTTGGCTCAGGTCATGATCCCGGAGACCCGGGATCGAGCCCCAACATCAGGCTCCCTGCTCAGAAGGAAGCCTGCTTCTCCCTCTCTCACTCCCCATGCTTGTGTTCCTTCTCCAGCTGTGTTTCTCTCTGTCAAATAAATAAAATATTTGGGAAAAAAAAAAAAGAAAATTTAAAACTCTGATATTTGTTAACAATTCATGAGGGGGCAGTAACCCAATAATTTTAAATGGCTGGTGAGTGTATAAACCATCACCGCCTTTTTGGAAAGTAACTGCTTTTAATAACCTTATTCATTTTCTTTGAATAAGTTTAAAGAATAGCTGAGAGAATAAATAATAGGTAGTTTAAAGAATAGAAGTATTACATTTTTAAAAACCATAAAAAACACAGGAACAGTCACCTCCACTTTAAGGAGTGGTTTAGCCAATTATGAAGCCCACATATGAATGATCTGTTATATATGATTAAAATTACAGATTTTAACAACTTGAAGACTACTGATGTGTAAAATTTTAAAATGCAAAAAACAAAAATTATATAAACAATATGACTAAATCCAAATAACTCCCAAAACAGTAAAAAAGACTAAAGTATAACAAAACTTCCAACAGTACTTATTCAGTTTTGAATGGCAGAACTCATCTTTTTTTTCTGCTTGTGTTTTATTTCTCTGTACTTTTCAAGTTTTCTATTCTATAAGGAACATAAACTATTTTGATGACCTAGGGAAAAATTTAAAAATAAGTAGGTGCTTAATACTGAGAATTATGTACATACAACTCATGGTTCTTAAAACTCCCTCAGGAAGTTTAAAATATGAGAATGTAATAAAATTTCCACATTAGTTTGTTTTGTTTTGTTTTGTTTTTGCTGCCATTCTGGTATATTGTGGGCCATTTAAATTCTTAGTAGAAGGAAAAAAAAAGCATAACTTCCTTTGATTAAATTCATAGACATTGAGTGCTACCTCTCAAAAGAAACCCTTTTCCATGATGACTTGGATTCCTTAGTACTTTCTGGCTCTTCCAAAAGTTCTTCTTGATGGGATTCTTTAAAACTCTGTCCAGTTTCACCTGTTTAGAATAGACAAAAATGGTCTCAAAACCCCCAAAATTAATAATGCTATTTTTCTACAGGGGTAGGTAGGGGTAAGAACAATAAGGCACCCTCATCCTCTCCTGGTAAACTGGGCTCTTGTGAACATGAAATTAGAGAGAACCAAATCATCACCTGTAATGAGTGTATTATCTGGGTAACAAAAAAACAACAAAAATGTTTCTTTAAATGCAGGGTCTGTAGTTGTATTAGTAGTGTTTTCTTTTTTAAGCTAGGTGGTAGGTTCATTTCCTATTGTTTATAAACACCTTCCTATCTGGAAGGGATGTCTGAGGTAAGAGGACTAGGCCATGGCTTTAGAACAACATGACTGTGTTAGCCTACTCCAGGCTCCAAGACTGTCACTCCCCTAACCTAAGAGTCAGACTACTTCAAGGCTTGGATGGGATTTTCCTTAAGACGAATCACTCTTTTCTTCTACCCCAACATATCTGGGGAATACACTTTCACAAATGACAACAACTCACTAACAAAGTAATTTCAGGAGGTATGCGGGTGAACCTCCTATGATCCAGATTTATGGACATTCCCATCCATTTCCTTGCCCAAACATCCACCTTCATTTTTTTCTATTTCTGTATTCAACAAGCAACTTTTTAGTAACATTAGTTAACATTCATTGTACATTTACTCTAAGCTTGGCTCAGTGCTAAACTATTTATGCATATCTATTTATTCGAACTTCACTATAGCCATGAAAGAATTTCAGATGAGAAAACTAAGGCTCCAAGAGCTTCAAACAGTGAGGGACATAATGCATCACTGACTCAAGGTCTCCTTTCAAATCCTTTGCCCTTCAGTTTAAATAAACGATAATGTTAGCTCAGGTAACAGGAAAAAGCTGCTCTGTATACCTGATGTGACTCATAATAATAAAGATTTACTTCCCATTATTAACTGGCATTTTGAAGAATCTGCTCAGCTCTAGGTAATATTGCCAAATGAACTTGGACCTGCAAAGGTGAGAATCAGACTTTAGAAAACACTGCCCAACTCAGGTACTACCACACAGGGAGGCCCCATCTGTGCAACTCCCTCCTCGCAGCCCTAAGTTCACCACATTCTACTGACCTCCCATTGAAATATCCCTTCTCACCCTCTGCCTCAGCATTTTACTCTTACCAGACTCACATGTAAGTGTATTTCAGTTCTGTGCTCCTCTCTCCATCCCCACTGCCCTCTCCATGGCCAAGCCACTATCATCCCTCCCCTACTTATCATCAAGCACTGCACTGTAAAAACTGCTGTTGTCAGTGTAAAATTTCAAATTTATCTCCACCTAAAGGTAGTTTTCTACTTCTTAATTTTGCTGCTAAAATGACTAAACAGTCATAGAGCATCAAAATACCTACTGATAACCTTGAATTAGGTGAGTATCACATGTCTTTCACTCTTCCCCAATTCTCCTACAATGTTTTTATTATACAATAGTCCCTCTTTATCCATGGGGGATATGTTCCAAGATCCTCAGAGAATGCCTGAAACCATGGATAGTACTGAACACTATATATATAATTTTTCCTGTACATACCTTCCTATGATACAGTTTAGCTTTTTTTTTTTTTTTTAAAGACTTTATTTATTTGACAGAGAGAAACACAGCCAGAGAGGGAACACAAGCAGGGGGAGTGAGAGAGGGAGAAGCAGGCTTCCCACCAAGCAGGGAGCCCGATGTGGGACTCAATCCCGGGTTTCTGGGATCATGACCTAAGCCGAAGGAAGTCGCCCAACCAACTGAGCCACCCAGGCGCCCCACAGTTTAGCTTCTAAATAAGGCACATTAAGATAAATAATAACTAACCATAAAATAGAGCAATTACAGTATACTACAACAATAGTTATAAAAATGTGGTCTCTCTGACAAAATATCTTAGTGTATTGTACTCTTTTTTTTAAGATTTTATTTATTTGACAGAGAGAAACACAGCCAGAGAGGGAACACAAGCAGGGGGAATGAGAGAGGGAGAAGCAGGCTTCCCGCCGAGCAGGGAGCCCGATGTTGGGGCTCGATCCCGGGTCTCTGGGATCATGACCTGAGTCGAAGGCAGTCGCTTAACCAACTGGGCCACCCAGGCACCCCATGTACTCACCCTTCTTGTGATGATAAAATACCTATGTGATGAGATGAAGTGAGTGAATGAGGTAGGCACTGCAATACAGCATTAGGTTATTATGACCTTCTGACAATATGTCAGGAGGATCATCTGCTTCTGGACAGAGGCTGACTATAAGTAACTGAAACTGTGGAAACTAAAACTGCACACCTGAGGGGACTATTCTAGGTATTTATGGCTATCTTCCTGACTTGAGTATAGGTTTTTTTGAGAGCAATAAACATGGCATGCAATTCTGAACCCTCCCAAAGTACCTGGACTGGTACATATTTAACATAAACACTCAAAATACTCCACACTCAGAACACTCAAGGTTTCTTGTGTGGGGTGGCTCAGTTGTTAAGCATCTGCCTTTGGCTCAGGTCATGATTCCAGGGTCTTGGGACTGAGCCCCATCTCGGGCTCCCTGCTTGGCAGGAAGCCTGCTTCTCCCTCTCTCACTCCCCCTGTTGTGTTCCCTCTTGCTGTGTTTCTGTCAAATAAATAAATAAAATCTTAAAAAAAAAAAAAAAAAA
>PITA01031487.1:0-15151 GCA_004023965.1 Spilogale gracilis
TCGGAGGGAGGGGCTCAGGGAGACCAGTGCTGGGCTGGGGGGTGCAGGGGGTGGGGAGGCCAGAGGCCTGCATGCAGGTCCATGGCACGCCTTCCCGGCTCAGTCCCAAGTCTCCGCGGCGTAATTCCAGGATCTGGAATCAGGGGTCAGGAGCAGGAGGCAGAGTGGGGCTGCCTGTAAACCCGCCTCTGATGGAGTGGGGGGGCTCTCCCTGGCACCCCTGTACCTACAGGATGTGGGGATTCCAATCCCAGAGTCCCTGGAATCCCTGTGGAAGTAGGGCCGGCTCCACATCCCCTGAGAGCCAGCCTCAGCCCTGGGACACGTGACACAGGATCTTTAGGCCCCGGTTTCCCCATTTGCAAAGCTGGCTGGTTAGGACACTAAAGGACAAATGTAAGCTGGGTGGCACCCACATCTGGCTGTTGCCCATTCTAATCACCTCCTTGGGCCCAGCTCTGCGGTCAGCAGCTCCGCTAACCACAGCTACAAGCCTGTCTTGCCGCGATCCACTGTATCACCTTCATACGCCGTTCCGACGTAACGCCACCACCGAGCTCCATTTGTAGCAGTGTAGGGTGCGGGGACACAGTTTATAGGACAGGCTGGAGCAGCCCCCTCCTCGGCATATGTGTCCCCCCCCCACTTAGGGCCCGGTCCTTTCAGGGGCTCCCCAGAAAGGCGGAGTGTCCCAGCCGCTGCACACCCAGGAGACAGGGCCCTGACTTCTGGATCTTCCCTCGCCTGCCTCCCTCCCACCCAGTCCAGTCTGCTAAGCACTATTGTGTGCCAGCCCTGTGCCCACAGCACATGCCATAAAGACTGGACGATGACGGGGCTGTGGGCCTGGATCAGGGGGTGGTGGGGCTGGGATGAGGAGGGGCCCCTGGCCAGGGCTGGGTAGAGGTGACAGTTACAGTGTGTAGTCTGGTTATGCCGCACCCGCCACCTGCAGAACTTGACCTCCTGACCGACTTGTGTCCTACCCATCACCCCCGGGACCCTCCTTGACACATGTCAGCCAGCATCTGTTGGGTGAGCAGTGGGGACACCAGGCCTCCCCCAGAGCCGTGCTGTGGCCACAGTTAGTCCTGCATGAAAGCAAAGCAGGGGACAGCCCTGGGAACTGTTCCCTGCCAGGTATCCCCAGGCAGCGTGAGGTCTGCAGAAATGACGCCGCAGCCGCGCTAGGTGGGTTCCCCCGCCCCCACAGCTCCTTCTGCCGCCAGGGAAGTTGGCTTCACCTCAGGGTCTGGCCTCCAGTCCAGGCTTTGCATCTGCAGAGCAGCACACCGCAGGCGCACAACAGGCCCCCCACAGCGCCACCGGAAGACGGGCACCTAGTGAGTTCCCTGTGGGTTTTCCTGTGAGAACACTCTGACGCTTTATTCCTGGGCTTGTTCCTGTCTCTATTGAAGGGCCCTTCTACCCTTAAGCTGCTAGCAGATCTGCATGGGTAGAAGTTGGGGGGCAAAGGCCCACCCTCCTGCGCCTTCTGGGGGCTCCCAGCAGGGTGCTGGGGGCACTGAAGGGGTGGGGGCAGGGCCTGGGGCACACAGCTGTCACCGCGGGGTGGGCAGCTGGCCGGCACACCTCTGTGCCCGAGTGGGGCCATGGCCCGGTCTCCGAGTTTGAAGTCCTGTCTTTCTTTACTCCTGGCAGAGGCCACTGGACAGGCCCAGAGGAAAGCAGAACGCCAGAAAGCAGTGTTCCCCCAAAGGCAGGCCAGAGGCAGGGAGCCCTGGCTTGGCCCCAGGCAGCAGGTGTGGCTAAGGGAGGGACCATGACTGTCCTAAGCCCAGGCACCCCACCTGTCCCCGACCGGTGACCGGGACAACAGGTGGGTCAGGTGACACACCCCTGGGCTGTGCTCTGCGGGGATAGCAGGGGCCACCACAGGCCCTGGGGCCCCTAGGCGCCGGCCAGGGCTGTAGAGGGGGACGGGGTCCCAGGCAGGCCCAGGACCCATTAAATCCTTCTGCGATCAGGGCGGGGAATCATTATGAAGGCTGGCCTTCTTGCCTCTGCTCTTGCCACGGTCCACGGACACCCCCGAATCCGCCTCCCCCTGCCCGGGTGCTGCCCTGTGCTCGCTGCAGCCCTCCACAGCCCTCCGCGCCTGGGAGCCTAGAGATCCTGACGTTACCCTTGGCAACGTGCTGACGCAGAAGCCAGCGGGCGGGGGATGGGGGAGGTGGTGGCGGCTCGGCTGCCAGGCGTGGGGGCGGGGGGCTCTGCCAGCCTGCTCTCAGAAGTCGAGGCCTCAAGAGCTGAGCAGCAAAGAAGGGCTCTGAGGAGCCACGTCCAGAGCCTGGCAAGGGGGCCGCGGCTTCCCTTGGCTTCTGCTGGGGCATGGCTGCGGGGGCCCAGGGACCGCTGAGGGCCCTTGCAACGAAGGCACGGGGGCAGCCCTGTCCCGGCCCTGCCGGCTGCATTCGGCTTGGCCCGGCGGAGGGGGGCAGGGGCACAGACAGACGGGCCGGCGGTGGGGACGGCAGCTGCCCGTGGGCGCTGGGAGAGGCAGGCTCTGCTTTCCGCTGGCCCGGCTCTCCCCTGGGCAGCCGGCCCACCGTGGCGGCCAGCCGGCTGAGGAACCACAGGGGCTATTGTCTTTCCTCAGCAGCCTGTTTGTTCTCCACCCTGAGATACTGCTGGGAGAGCACGAAAGGTCACAACGATTTGGAATCAGTGAATTTCCAGCCTTGCTTGCGTTTCTCGGGAAGAATTTCCTTTCCGCCTCCCCAGGCCTGCCGGCAGCAGGGCGCTGGGTGCCAGCCTGGCCGCGAGCCCCTCCCCTCAGAACATGCCCTGATTAGCTCCAGAGCCCGGCTGCCTCCAGGGGGCAAACGCAGGCCTTCCAGAAACCAGCCGGGCTGTCAGCCTTGTGCCCCCCGGGACGGGTTCGGAGCAGGCTAGCGACGTGAGGCCAGTGAGGGGCTGCCCATACAGCTGCTTGTCCGCCCGGCCCAACGGGGCAGCCCCTCACCAGATACGAGGGGGGCCCGTATGGAATGGCAGGCTGCAGTGGAGGAGCGCGCCGGGGGCTCAGGGAGGGCCTCTCAAGGAGGTGACACCTGGGATGAGAAGGACAGAGACAGGCAGAGGCGGGGTGGTCACACACAACAGTGCCGACAGCAGAGCATGTGAGGGAAACAAGCCCTCAAAGCCAGAGCAGAGAGGAGAGAGGCAGTGAAGAGGTGGGGGACGGGCCGGAGGGAGCCGGTCGGGCTCGGGCACACGGTGGCCATCTTTGAGCCCTGGCTTTGGGCCCATCTTTGAGGATACTTGGGCTGTTTCCTAGTTGACAGGTTCAGAGAGCAGAGATGATAGCCTAATCCCTCCACAGGACCAACTCAGGGCCCAGGCATCCCGCCCCCCACATCCTGCCACACCTCTGGGCACAGGCTTGGCCAACAGACGGTCTGGGAGCCCGGCCCAGTGCTGAAGGGACGGCCATGCTCACCCTGGAGATGACAAACAAAGCATCCCTGAGATCAGGCCCCGGGACGGCCCCGAGCACAGGCTGCCCCCAGCCTCCGGACACGGCAGAAACGGGCAGAAGCCCAGAGAGCGGACGGCATGAGCACTGCAGCTGGCGGACCTGCTCTGGCCCTGCCCTGGGGCCTTACTGGGCACCTGACCGCCGTCTTGTGTCATGGCCTGCTCAGCCCCAAGCCCACTGCCCAGAGCAAAGCCTCATCAAAGAGCCTGACCTTCCCCGTCAGCTGGGCTATCCCTGTGCCCAGAACCACACGAGGCACTTAAGTGGGTATAGGCTGGAGAATAAGAACAGCTACAACCCTTAGAAACGCACGGTGCTGGGAGGGAGGCAGGCCCTGCCCTGCCTCATGGATGTGGTGTCCTCAGCCCAGACCCCTCACGCTGCCACCTGCGGCACGGCTCTGGAGAGAGCCCTGGACGCACACAGGCCGATGAGGGGAGCCCGGCTTCCAGTCTCCAGGACTACCTGCAGCTGCCCCTTCCCCCCTCTCTAAGAGGCTGGATTTCCTTGAGAGCCAAAGACCCTCTCTCCGTCCGGAAAAACGCTCAGGCGCCCAGCATGGTGGTCGGCCTGCAAACATCCACGGGCTTTCTTGGGGCCTGGGCTCAATTAAGACTCCTAGCTGAACCTGAAGAATGAAACCACCACCTGCCTCAAGAAAGACTGAGTGAAGGACCATAGCCCTCCCTTGCCATCGCCCTGGTCCCCCGGACCCTGAAGGCTGATCCCGGCCCCCATTTCCCAGCAAGGTGGGTCCACCACCATGACCATCATGACCCTAACCCTCGCCAGCCCACCACCTCCCAAGCTGCTGGTCCTGGTCCTACACCACTTACAGCTACTTGCAGACTTCCTTGTTTGCCCCCACGGCCCCCACCCCCAGGGTCAGAGGCCTCTCAGGGCAGATTCCCGGTCTCTGCTCAGTGCTCCTGCCTGGCGCAAAGCCCCTGACCGCCCCCACCCCACCCAGCTGCCCAGCCTCCCCTCCTGGGGACCCGAGATCATCGTGGAGCCTAGTGCTTGAGGGCTGAGCCTGCATCGTGTTGCCCACCTGCTCCTTGCCAGGGGTCCGGCTCCCCTCCCTGCCCAGCAGCCCCCCTGGAGCCCCCACTGCACCCGACTCTTTGGGGCCCCCCCCCACGGCCCACCTCTGAGCCCACTCCTCCACACAGTGGCTCTCAGCCAGGGCTGAGGGCCGGAAAGACACCCCACACCTACCCAACCCCTGGGGATTAAGCCTCGGAAACGCTGCCGGACTCGCAGGGTCCAGACGGGGTTGTGGGGCTGTGGCTTCGGTTCCCAGGACGTGGCAGGGCGCCTGGGATCAGTAGAAGTTTTGTGCATTTACCGAACGGCTACATGGACCGACAACTAGATGCCGGGCCTGGGCCTTGTCCTCACCCTTGCCCTGCAGGGCTGCCAACGTCCATCCCAGTGTCCAGGGCTACTCCCCACACACCTGGCTGCCCCCCAACCTCACGGCAAACCACACTCCTCTCAGGGCTCAGCTTCCCCTTTTTTCTCCTAAGAGCCTTCCCTGACACCCAGGTGTCCGAGTGTCCCTCCTCTGGGCTCCAAGCAACATGCTCCGGGGGCTGAGGAGCAGACGGACGGCCCTCCATGCGGAGTATTTCAGGCCCTGACGTGGGGCCACCTGGGTCCCCTGGGGTCTCTGAGCACCTCGCCAGCAGCTGGGAGGCACCCCTCCTTGGTGGAGCCCGAGGGTGTGGGGCTTACTCAGGGTGTTCAGGGTGCTGAGGGCCCGTCGGGGCCCCGAGGTCAGAGCAGGACCCGTCTGTGCTAGGGTGGCCACCAAGACAGCTGAGAGCAGGCGCTCCCCATGGTCCCCGAGTGCCCGTGGCACCCACCACGCCCCACACTGTGCTCCCAGGAAGCTCCTCTCCGGAGCCACCAGGGCCCCCCTTCTGGCTGCAGCCTCTCTGGCCCTGCCCGGCCCATACCCTCCAGCCCACCCACTTCTCAGGAGCAGCGGAGGCAGGAACAAGCAGAGGGAAAGCCTGCACACTCACCGTCTGGTTGTCCTCGTAGAGTTTCAGGTCGTAGCCACTAAGCTCCACACAGAAGATGATGGCAGTGACGCCCTCAAAACAGTGGATCCACTTTTTGCGCTCCGACCTCTGCCCACCCACATCCACCATCTTGAAGGTGAGCTCCTTGAAGGTGAACTTGTTCTCCACAATGCCCGTGGTCATGTCCCGGGAGCGCAGGATGTCCTCAACGGTGGGGATGTAGTCGGGCGCGGCGATGCGCTCCAGGTCGTTCAGGTAGTAGGCGGCGTTGTCCTCCAGGTGGTACTCGCTGGAGCGGCCGAAGCAGGCCTGTGCCCCGGGGTCGGCCCACAGCCGCCGCATGACGCCCAGCAGCTCGGGTGTGATCTCGCCCTTGCTCTCCGCGGGGCCGGTGAGCGCGAACAGCTGGACGGCATCGTAGGCGCGGTCCGGGTTGTGGAAGTCGATCTTGAGTGCCGCCAGGGCGCGGATGATGCGGGTCAGCGAGTCGATGGCGTTGTAGATGATGAGGGGCTTGTACTCCTTGCAGGCCTCCAGGTTGAAGCCCCCGCTGTGGATGATCTTCATCTGCTTCACGATGGTGCTCTTGCCCGAGTTGCTGGTACCCAGCAGGAGCAGCTTGATCTCGCGGCGCTGCCGCTGGCTCTCCGAGCGCAGATGGCGGTCGATCCTCCGGGACCGCCGGGCTGCCTCTTTCTCCTCTGAGCTTTGCCGACATCCCATGGTCCGGCAGCAGCAGGCCCAGACGCAGAGCAGGGGACGCCGAGATGCGCGCCGGCTGTGCCCGGCAGGTGGGGCCCTGCGGCCCTCGAAGCACTCAGTGCGGGTGGGGGGGCGAGGCCGTGCCACGCTGCAGCCCCTGCCCCAGCACCTCTTCTCCAGCTGGCATGGCGATCGCCTGAGGCGAGGAGGGGCCGAGCCCTCCCTCTAGTGCCACTCCACCTGCCCCGGCCACCGTGGCGCCCGATGTGCCGCAGTCATTCCCTGTCCTCCCGGCGGTGGGAACTGTCCTCGCGTGTGCGCCTAGGCTGCTGCCGTCGGGCTGCCGCTCGCCGTAGCGGTGCTGCTAAGTGCGCCTGGAAGGCCCGCCCCCGGTGCCACAGCCGCTCCCGGCGGCCCCCCTGCCTTGGGCATCCGCCCTTCACCTGCCAACACAGAGAAGAGGATGAGCCTCCTCCCACGGCAGCCCGGGTGGGGAAGGGAGACCTTGAACCTCATCGGGAAGCAGCCTGGGGACCAGCAAATCAGATCCCCTCCCTCCCGTGGCCCTCTGCTGAGTTGCGCCCAAATCCAGAGCAAAACAAACGTGCCTGGGGGCCACGCCCGCCCCCTCCTGCGAGCCAGCGTGCCCAGAGCCATAGCAGGACTCAACCTTGGGGTTTTCGGAGGGAAGGAGTGAGTCCGCGGCCCCTCCCTGCCTCACCCTCTCAGAGCCTCAGTCTCTGGGTCTGGTGGTGGTCAGGCTCCAATACGGGATCCTGCTGGGATGTCCTCCTCCCAGCTCCCTCCCTGTCTCCTGTAGCTGCCGGGGCTGTGCCCACACGTGCCACAGCATGAGGGGCTGGCTCCTCCTCCACAACCCCTCAGGGGGTCCCATGCCGGGGTAACTGGGCGATCCCCCTCACCACATCTCATGGGAGCTGCGTCCCACCTGCTCTCTCTCAGGGCAGGACACTCCCCAGGAGGAGGATGGCCAGGCCTGGCAGTAGCGGACAGGCAGGGAGCAGGCCAAGGCAGAGGCCCCAGGCTGGGAGCACACAGGGTGGGCAGCAGCCTGGGTCCTGGTGGGTGAGGTGGCGGGGGGGGGGCAGGGCGCAGCATGGGCTGGGCGGGCTGAGCTGGGGAGCAGGCTGGGGTGCAGGGCAGTGGCCGCCCCCAGGTGTGGGAGGCAAGGGGGCAGTCCGCCGGCCGTGTCTCTCATGTCCCCCTCCCGCCCCGATGGTCAGTAAGGAACAGCCGTGCTCACACCCTGGGCAGGGCGTCAGCACCCCAGCGCCCGGCTTTCAGCTGCACGCTCTTCCCAGGCCTCCCCCAATGACCTATGAGCCGCTGAGCGGGGGCCCTCCCCACCAGGGCAGACCCAGAGCTCGGGCTCTGCCCCCACTTGGCAGCCTGCCCCTCACAGCTCTCGCCTTCTTCCTGCAACCTCTGTCCTGGCCCGGCAGTCGCTGGCAGCCTCCTCATGGTGCCACAGCCAGCCTTCGCCCCTAATGCCGCCGCCCGCCTCATGGCCGGCCCTGCGGTAAGGACCCAGGGCCAACAGACCCCGAGGGCCAAGGGCCTCATCTCGCCTCCCCACCTGTCGGTGCCCCCAGCTGGCCTCTGTGCCCCGAGGCCCGTTTCCTGCTGGGACCCACCTCCCTCCACACCCGGGGCCGCCCCTCGGTTGAGAGGTCACGTGCCCCCGTGCTTCCAGGGTGACAAGTGTCATCTCAGCTGTGTGGCCTGGGACCCAGCCAGGGGCAGCCAGGACCCCAGGGTCCCTATCACCTGGGGCGGACCCTTAGAGCCAAGCCCGGCCTGTGTGTGCTCAGCCCCCGTCCCCGGCCTGGGAGCCGTGCAGTACCCTGCAGGCCGTGGGCGCTCCGTGAGCACTGGTGGGAGAGAGGAAGGGAAAAACTCAGGCGTGGAGAGGCTGAGGAGCTCTGCCGTCTCCCCAGAGCCCCACTGGGCTGTGGGCACAGGACGTGCACCCGCGGCGTGAGCAGAGGCCAGGGAAGCGATGTGAGCAGCAGTGAATTCTAGGTGTGGGACCACGCCGGTTTTTCTTCTTCTGCTTCTTTGCATTTTGCCGTATTTCCTATACTTTCTTGAATGAACTTTTGTTAGAAAGAGGTTTGTAAACAAGCGTCAGGGCATTAACAAGGCCCTGTCTCTCATGCCGCCTCGGCTCGCCGCTCCCCGCCGGACCGTAAGCATGTGTAACAGGGCCCTGCTGATGACCCGGCAGCCCCTCGGGTGGAGAAAGGAGTCTAAAGTCCCCAGCAGGCACCCAGGGCTCCTGGGGCCCTCCCTGCCAGTGCCCTCCCTCCTGAAGGCAAAGCCGGCTACGCCAGTGTTGCCCCATGTCGTCATTGTTTTCCTTAGCTTGTGTTTGAGAGTCTGAGGTACACTCAGGCCCCGAGCGAGCAGCTTTCCGCCGGCTGCTCGGTGACAGGGACAAAGATCACCCAGCAGGTTCCTACTGCTGTTCGCTGTCACCTGAGCACGCCGCACCCAGGCACCGAGTCTCCGTGCCTTGAGGCACCCTGCAGCAACCCAACTCTTGGGACACGGTCTAGCCCAAAGAGGTGACGTGGCCTGGGGTTGTGCTGGACAGTCCCCTGCCTCTGTGCAGCTACACCCAAATGGACCAGGACACTGGCCATGTCCTCCCAGCGCCATGCGTGATGGCCCTGCGGCCAGATCCTTCTCTAACCCAAACTCCCCCCGCCCTGCCAGCCTGAGCAGAGGGCTGTCCTCTGGAGGGCTGTCTCGGTCAGCCAGAGCTGCTGGCCCCTGGTGGCCCCTGGTCTGGCTCCTGTACCGGACTCCCGCCTGATCCTTGCAGGCCTGCCCACGGGGTGCCCTGTCCCCACCCGTGGCCTGCGCCTCTCTCCTCTGTGTCCTCCCTTCCTCTGCTTTCTCCTGCCAGGCTGGGGTCTTCTTAGAAAAAGGGTGATGTCCTTACCAAACACCAAACACAAAATTAACTTAAAATGGATCAAAGCCTTAAATGTAAGACCTAAAACTACAGCAGTCTTAGGAGAAAGCATAGGTCAAGAGCTGCATGACGTTGCATTTGACGATGATCTCTTGGATACGACACCAAAGGTTATAGGCAACAAAAGGAAAACAGAGACAAACTGGACTGCATAAAAATTAAAAAATTTTGGGTGCTTGGGTGGCTCAGTCATTGGGTGTCTGTCTTCAGCTCAGGTCCCGGGATTGAGTCCCACATCAGGCTCCCTGCTCGGCGGGAAGCCTGCTTCTCCCTCTCTCACTCCCCTTGCTTGTGTTCCCTCTCTGGCTGTGTTTCTCGCTGTCAAGTAAATATAATCTTTAAAAAAAATTACAAAATTTTATGCATAAAAAGGCACTATCAACAGGTAAACAGGTAACCTACAGGTTGGAAGGAAATACTTGCAAATCGTGTATCGGATGAAGGGTTAGTATCTGGAGCGCACAGGGCAGTAAAGCTCAGCATCAGAGAGGAGACCCTGAGTGGCACCGAGTGAGGGACCTGAACACACATTCCTCGGAAGGAGGCAAACGCGGGGCCAGTCAGTGCGAGAGGAGAGGCTCACCATCACAGAGTGCTGGGGCAGCTCAGATAAAAGCCACAGCAAGACAGCACGTCACACCTCCAGGATGAGCACTGGACTTTTAAATCAACGACAAGAAGAAGAAGGAGTGACCAGCGATTGCCGCCCTGTGCACTGCTGGTAGAAGTAAAGGGGCGCCGCGGCTACGGGAACCAGAGCGGCTCTTCCTCAAGAAACTTAGAAACAGAATTCCCGGCAGTTCCACCTGAGGCACACGCCCAAGAGGATGGAAACTGGGGCCTGGAGAGACGCCTGTAAGCCTGCGCTCCTCGCGGCCCCGGGCACAGCAGCCAAGACGTGGAAGTGACCCGGCCAGGCGGCAGGCGGTGGGCAGGTCCAACACACACCGGAGGAGGGGTCAGCCTTGGAGAGGGAGGACACCCGCTGCAACAGGGGCGACCCCGAGGACCTGACCCTCGGTGACAAGAGCTGGTCGCGAAAGGGAAACCCTGTGTGATGCCGCGTCTGTGAGGTCCTTGGAGTTGTCCATGTCAGAGACAACGGTCGCACAGCATTATTAACGCACCTAACAGTAAGTTTTATGTCTACTTAACACCAAAAAAAAAAGTCTTGGGGGTAAGCTGCCCCAAATATAAAAACAGTGAGGAGGCCACGTGGGGCCCAGCACCGCGCGTTCCGTGGCCCGGAGCACCTGACGGACGGCCCCAGCGGGCACCGGGATCCGGCCCCCAGCCTGCAGTCCAAAGCCGCTCTGTCCGAGGAGGTGTGACTTCCATTTCGGGGCACCCCCGGGCCAAGGACTGGGCTTCCAAGAGCCAGGAGAGCAGTGTGCGGGCAACAGGCGGGCCGCCCGGGGTGGCCACGTGCTTGTGGACCTGTGCCGCCGCAAGGCACTGTGGGAGTGCAGGGGAAAGAAACGTGGCCCGGGGGCGACCACGCGCATTGGGCCGAGTCCGCCATCTGCACTGGGCAACCACCAACACTCACGTCTGAGGGGCCCTCTCTTAGAGGCATCTGCTTCTTTCGGATCCCCAGAACCAAACCAGCGGCAGGCTCATCCAGAATTCTCCCTGCAGCTCTGCAGGGTTCGTCCATGTCCCAGCGCGTGTCACGCCCTGTGCCCTGGAACTGTGGGTGGGCACTGGGCTGTGCAGATACAGGGAGGGGAGGCCGGTGAACAGGAATATTTGCCAAGTCCAAATGCGACCTCGGCACAGTCCCATTCTGAGGCTCGGCTTCTCTGCCTTTATGTGAGGCTCCTGCCGGTCCCACCTTTCTCTTGGTTTGACCCATGGCTTTACTGGGCCTCCTCGGACTGCCCTAGCTGGCCCAGAGGAAAAGGACCAAGGGCTGGATGACCACATTACTCCCTGGCTCAGTAATTGCGTGCATGTCCCCTGGGCCTGATACCCACAACCCCCTCACCACCGCGCTTCTGGGTCTGGCTGGAAATTACTGAGGAATGGGTGAGGGAAAGACTGTACCAGGCAGAGGAAGGGCATGTGCAAAGGCCCTGTGGGCAAGGGGAGAGATGGACCATGGTGTGAATGAGGAGCTGAAGGAAGGTCAGAGTGGCTGGACAGAAAGGAGAAAGTCAGAGGTGAGAGGAGGCAGCAGGGTCCATCGGGGCGCCCACGGTGTGGGGGCACAGTTGCGACCATATGGCTGGGTGCATGCGTGTACATGCGTCTGGATCGCACACATGCAGACCCGTACGCATCTGTCTGCAGGGCCATGCATGTGTGCGTGCACCGGGCTAGGGCCGAGGGGAGGGGAAGGGGAGGCACGGCTGAAGGAAGCAGAGACCCATGCCTGAGTCTACACAGGTGGAGGGAGGGAAGAATCGTCACAGGCAGCAAATGATCTGTGATGGGGAAGGGTGGGGAGCTGCACTTGAGTAGGGCCGGGGGCGCTGCGGTCAAGGCTGTGGGCCGCGGAGAGGGCAGGGCCTGTTCCCTGACGGGACAGAGCAGGTGGCCAGGGGACTGGAACTGCTGGCTCAAAGGCTCGGAGGCGAGTGAGGGACGGGAAGGAGGATGGATGGAGGCCGTCGGATGGGAGGGGCTGGCAGCAGGAGGTCACGGTAAGAGCTCCGGCTTGTCCTCCAAGGGAGCAAGGAGTGCCCTGCGTCAGTCGAACAGGGTGGGCTCCTGCGTGCAGCTATCTGGGTGACAAGGCAGCCGGTGGGTGAGGGCTAGGGACGGGGCACACGGGCTATACGATGGACGGTGCCAGGGGTCAGGGCACCCCAGGGTCTGGCCAGCAGGTGGAAAGAGAGGAGGCGAGGAGGAAGGGGCAGCTGCGCCACGGGGGGCTCTGTTCCACCGTGGCCCCTCCAGGGTCTCCCTGACTCACCTACCCACTGTGGACTGAAGTCTGCCAGGATGATCCCCAAGCCCAGAGCCCATTGAGGGGCCCCTGGACTACAAGCCGCTCTGCTGCCCGCAGCCTCAAGGCCACATACCGGAGCACACTTGCCGCCTGTTCCTTTAAGACCTGCCCTGCCCTGCCCCAGGCCCCCACCCCGACAGGCCCAGCCCATCCTCACGGCCCCTTTCTCCCAGACACGACCCTCTCAAGGCTGACAGCCCTGAGCCAGGGCGTGCAGAGTCCGGCGCTGCCACCTCTCTGGGGGCCTTTCCACACTCTGTACCCGGGACGCCCACAGCAGGCCATGGCTCTCCCCAGGCAAGCCCCACATGGCCGGGCACAGAGCTCCAGCTCGGGAGCACCCCACGGTCCTCGCTCGTGGCTGAGGTAGGGGCCAGGACAGGGCAGGGCCAGGCTGGGGGACACCGGCCCCTTCTGGGCCCGCCCCCCAGAGTCAAGGTCACCAAGGCGTGGCGGCCCGAGCTGGGCTGAGCCAGAGGGTCTCCAGGGAGAGCAGACGGCTTATGGGCGTACAGCGCTGGAGGAGGCCTGGACTCGGTGGGTGGGGCCCGCTGGTCACCAGGCACCCACTTCCTTGGAGGGAGGTGGAAACAAGACGCCAAGGCCCTCACTCTGTGGCCTCCTCCCGACTCCACTCTGCGCTGAGTCCTGGACCATCAGAAAGGGGTGAGCCAGGGAGAGCAGTGTGGCCCCACTGAGGAGGCAGGCCCGCACCCAGACTGAATGGCACCCAAGCAGAGGCCACTGAGACGGCCAGCTGTGGGCGGGGGCTGGGGGAGGGCATAGGTGGAAGCCCAGAGGCAGAGGGCAGCCCGGGTTTCAGGGCCAGCAGGCAGGGTGAGACCACATACCCAGGGCACCAATGGGCCCGAGTCTTCCCACACACATGCCCCCCGCCTGATGCTCCCTAGAGAGCGCTCAGCCACCCTCCGTGTGAGGATGGTTGGTCTGAGGTCCTGGCCTTTCCACTGTCGCCCCCCGCGGAGGCCGAGCGCCTGCCAGGCAGGGCTATGACTGGGCACTACTGTCCCCCGGCCCCGCCCCCGGCCCAGCTTGTTCGGACACCCCCCACCCTGGCAGCGGCGGCTCTCCCACCTGCCAGCCGCACCTTGGCACCCGGCAGCTGCTCTGCGGTGACCTGGAGCGGGAGGAGGGTGGAGGCCCAGCCCTGGGGTCTGTGACCTCAGGCCCTGCCACATGTCAGGGCTCCTGGGCAGAGCACGGAAGGCCCGTCCCGGTGGGCCCATGGTTCAGGGTCTGTAGGCCCTGGCGGGAGGAGAGGCATGGGGCCCACACACCTGTGCTGCTGGACCGGCAGGCCAGAGAGGGTTCCCGTGGCCTCCTGGGGCCACACTCAACGCAGGTCATTTCCATCTTCTTCCTCTACAGACTGGGCCCCCCTTGCCGCCCTCCGGAACTGCTGTCCCTGCGTCAGCTCCCACCGTGGCTCTATTTCAGAAACATAAGGTCCGGAAAAGCCTCTGCCTGCACGGTCACTGATCATCGGTTTTCCTTCCCCCTTCGGAAGGGAACAGTTCCCACTGCCCTTTCATGCCTCACACCCCGGAATCTGGGGTTCTGCTTGTCAGTCGACAACTGTGCTCCCCCTTTCTCGCCTGAGAGACGTGCGCCGGGTCCTCTGTCTGCACCCCTCATCGGGTCTTCTCACCCCTGCAGGGGTCAGGTTCTGCTGGGTTGGGCTTCCCTCCCTTTTCAACTCCTTGCCTCTTCCCAGTCTGAACACGGCGAGGCCAGAGCCGGGGTGTCTGCCTCCCCAGCACCACTGTACCCAGCCGCCAGCACCCCAGTGTCACCGGCCCTGTCCATATGCGTCACCCTAATGCTCTGGTCACCAGTGCCCTACAGAATCTTCATGGCGTCATTTCCTTGGTCCTTGGACCACCGGAGACAGCTGCGGGCTGGGAAGGTCTGTCCCAGGGAAGTGGGTCGTAGTGGGGTCAGGGCCCGGGCTTGTCCACACTGTGCTTCCTGGAACTGCTGGGGCCACCACGGCCACAGTGCGGGACACGGCTGGCACCTCATCGCATGGGGGGCGGCCCTGCCCAGGCCCCCCCGTCCTCACACACACGTGTCCTGCTGAGTTGGCCTCACAGCATGCCTGGGAGACGGGCCTGAGCACAGAGTGGGAGGAATGAGGGCTTGCGGAGTGGGGGTCCTGAGCCTGCGGGGCCCGGCTATCACGGGGCCCTCCGACCCACCCCACAGCACAGCCCGCACGCCTGCCGCGATCTACTCAACACTACTCTTTACCTTAATCTGCACTTTTTACTTAAACGGATGTGCTTTAAAAACGACTTCATATTCCTACTTAAATGGAAAGTGGGAGTCACCTACACTGAGCTGGTGTCGCCGCAGCTCGAGGGGACACTGCCTGCGGAAGGGCCTGCGGAAGGGCCCGCGGAGCGCTCGCAGCCGGTCAGCCGGCCGGGGATTAGCGCACGGGAGGGTGTGAGAGTCACACTGGCAGCGAACGGGGATTTTCTCCTTGAAGGAAAGGGATTGAGAGAGAAATGAAAAAGGATTACCGTCCTCATGGGGAGGCCAGGTGCCGCTCACAGCTGTGGCCTCGGGCCACCTTGTATGGCCAAGGATCAGGGAACCTGAGCCCGGAGGTCCTCTAGCGGGGACCCTTAATGGGGCTGCAGGGTTAACACTGCATCCCTTCCCTTAACTCAGAGGCTATCTCTTGTCTCAGAAAAAGGCGCCACCCTTCCCTGTTGCCCCCCTCCTCTGCTTGGTTCCATCTGCCTGTGCATCAGGGCACCCCTGCTGCTTCTCTTGTCACTTCTCTTGTCACGAGGTGCAGTGGGCATCTTTCCTCCCGCCTGAGGCCCTCACCCTCAGACCCACACAGGCCGTCAGTCCCTTAACCACGGGGCCTCTGGGATCAAGCCTGGTGCGCAGAGGCTCGCTCCGGACTCGGGGCGTGGGTGGGGGGGGGG
>PITA01031488.1:0-15166 GCA_004023965.1 Spilogale gracilis
GATGGCATTGAAAGTATAGATTGCTCTGGGCAGTATAGACATTTTAACAATGTTTATTCTTCCGACCCATGAGCATGGAATGCTTTTCCATCTTTTTTGTCTTCTTCAACTTCTTTCTTGAGTGTTCTGTAGTTCCTCCAGTACAGATCCTTTACCTCTTTGGTTAGGTTTACACCAAGGTATCTTACGGTTTTTGGTGCTGTAGTAAATAGAATCAATTCTCTAATTTCCCTTTCTATATTTTCATTGTTAGTGTACAAGAAAGCAACTGATTTCTGTGCATTGATTTTATATCCTGCCACATTACTGAATTGTTGTTTGAGTTCTAGTAGTTTGGGGATGGAGTCTTTGGATTTTTCATATAAAGTATCATGTCATCTACAAAGAGAGTGACTTCTTCTTTGCCAGTTTGAACACCTTTTATTTCTTTTTTTGCCTGATTGCTGTTGCTAGGACTTTTAGTATGTTGAACAACAGTGATGAGAGTGGGCATCCTTGTCTTGTTCCTGATCTCATTGGGAAGGCCGTCAGCTTGTCCCCATTGAGAATGACAATCGCTGTGGGTGATGAAGTTGAGGAATGTTCCCGCTATTCCTATAATTGGAAGAGTTTTAATCAGGAATGGATGCTGTGTTTTGTCAGATGCTTTTTCTGCATCAATTGAGAGAACTATATGGTTCTTCTCTCTTCTCTTATTGATTTGTTCTATCACACTGATTGATAGATATTTGCAAATGTTAGACAGTCTTTTTAATGTACTGTTGGATCCTATTAGCTAGAATCTTGTTGAGAATCTTGGCATCCATATTCATCAGGGATATTGGGCTGAAATTCTCCTTTTTGATGGGGTCTTTGCCTGGTTTGGACATCAATGTAATGCTGGCTTCCTAGAAAGAGTCTGGAAGTTTTGCCTCTGTTTCTATTTTTTGAAACAGCTTAGGAGAATAGGCATTATTTCTTCTTTGAATGTTTGGTAGAATTCCCCAGGGAATCCATCAGGTCCTGGGCTCTTGTTTTTTGGGAAATTTTTGATCAGTGCTTCAATCTTGTTACTAGATGTTGGTCTATTCAAGTTGTCAACATCTCTTCCTGTTTCAGTCTTGGAAGGTTATAGGTTTTGAGGAATGCATCCATTTCTTCTAGGTTGTTTAACTTATTGGCATATAGCTGTTAATAATAATTTCTGATGATTGTTTCTATTTCCTTTGTGTTAATCATGATCTGTCCACTTTCATTCATAATTTTATTGATTTGGGTCCTCTTTTAGATTAGTTTGTCCAGTGGTTTATTGGTCTTATAATTCTTTCAAAGAACTAGTTTCTTGTTTTGTTGATATGTTCCACTGTATCTCTAGTTCCTAACTCATTGATCTCTGCTCTAATCTTAATTATTTTCCTTCTTGTGTGTGGGTTTGTCTTAATTTGTTGTTGATTTTCCAGTCTTTAAGGTGCAAAGAGAGTTGAGATATTTGGGATTTTTCAGTTTTTTTGAGTGAGGCTTGGACAGCTATGTATTTCCCTCTTAAGACTGCCTTTGCCATATCCCATAGGTTTTAGACTGAAGTGTCTCATTCTCCTTGGTTTCCATGAATTGTATAAGTTCTTCTTTGATTTCCTGATTGATCCAAATGTTCTTGAGGAGGACGGCCTTTACCTTTCAAGTGTTTGAATTCCTTCCACACTTTTTCTTGTGGTTGAGTTCCAGTTTCAAGGCTTTGTGGTCTAAGAAGATGCAGGGAATAATCTCAATCTTCTGGTATCGGTTGAGCCCTGATTTGTGACCCAGTATATGCTCTATTCTGGAGAAAGTTCCATGTGCGCTTGAGAAGAATGAGTATTCTGTTGTTTTGGGGTGGAATGTTCTGAATATATCTATGAGGTCCATCCAATGTGTCATTCAGAGCTCTGGTTCTTTATTGATTTTCTGTTTGGATGATCTGTCTGTTGCTGGGAGTGGCGTGTTAAGATCCCCTACAATGAATGTATTCGTATCAGTATGACTCTTTATTTTTGCTTAACAGTTGGCTTATGTAGTTGGCTGCTCCCTTGGGGGCATAAATATTTATAATTGTTAGATCTTCTTGGTGGATAAACCCTTTAAGAATGATGTAATATCCTTCTGTGTCTCTGACTACAGTCTTTAGCTTAAAATCTAATTTATCAGATATGAGAATCACTACCCCAACTTTCTTTTGAGGCTCGTTGGCATGAAAGATGGTTCTCCATCCCTTCACTTTCAGTCTGGATGTATCTTTAGATAATGCATCTTTTATAGACAGCATATGGACGGGTCCTGTTGTTTTGTCCAGTCTGCAACCCTGTGCCATTTTATGGGAGCATTTAGACTGTTCATGTTGAGAATGATTATTGAAAGATACGTTTTTTTATTGACATCATGTACATAAGGGATCGCTGCCCCCTAGCTGCCCTTAAGACATATTCTTTGAATTTATGATTCATGAATTTCACAATTAAGTGCCTGGAGGTTTTTCTGGCCTCACTGATCTTGGAGGGTGTCCTCTCTGCCTCTAGGGCACGAACACTTGCTCCATTCCCCAGATTAGGGAATTTTCATCCAGGATTTGTTCAACTCTATCTTCTATTCTTCTCTCTCTCTCCACCCCCTCAGGGATCCTGATAATTCTGATAGTAGAATGTTTCATGGCATCATATATTTCCCTTATTCTAGTTTCATGGCTGTTAAACTATTTGTTCCAGTCCTCCTCCTGCTCCTTCTTTTCTTTCAGTCTATCTTCTAGATCACTGATTCTATCTTCTGCCTCACTCTAGCTGTTAGAATATTTAGATTAGATTGAATCTCATTGATAACATTTTTAACCTCTGCCAGATCAGCTCTCATTTCCACCCTTAGAGATTCTATGTTGCCAGTAATGGTCTTTTCCAACTTAGCCATTGCCTGGATAATTGTTATCCTGAATTCCATTTCCAACATATTATTTATATCAGTTTCCAATAATGCTGTGACAGAGGTTGCAGTCTCTGAATTTTTCCTCTGTTGGGTGTTCCTCCTCTGAGTCATTTTGGTGAGGGGTGTTTGAAGGGATGAATAGCTGAATATATCAACCACGATCCAGGCACGTTGCCCATTGAAAGGTTTTGGAGCAATCAGAAGTTACCACCAAAAAGAAAAAATAGGGAGAAAAAGAGAAAAAAAGAAAGAAAAAACCCAGCCAAAATGGGCTCCAAAGGTAGGATTTATATGGTACAAAAACAAAATCAAATATACAAAAAGACTGACAAAAGTAATAGAAAAGAAAATAAAAAAGCAATACCCAGCCAAAATGACTCCCAAGAATAAGATTTATATAGTACAAAGACAAAACCAAGTACACAGAAACACTGACAGAAGAATAAGATAGGAAGGTGGTTACAAACCCTTAATGTGGGTGAGGAAGGTATTTCAGTTCTTCCTGGGTGTATCTTGTTATCTTTGTTAGAGGACTCCCTATATGAGATATAGGGAAATTAAAACTGGTTTATATATAGGGGTAGTATTGAATAGGAAAAAAAAAGAATTATCTTGAAGCTTATATGTATATTAAGAAAAAAGAAACACAGGTATATGCAGGAAAAAAGTTCAAGTTAAACAGTTATTATGGAATGTTGTATTAAACATCAAGTTGTAATGATAAGTAGGTCATAAAAAAAAAGAACAGGAATCATGAGAACGAGTTTTTTAAAAAATGCAAAGAAAAGCTATATCAATGAAATATACAGGTTTGGGGGCAGTACCAGGAGCTTAATATATTTCCCCCTGATTTTGGGGTTTTACAGTTTCATGGGGACCCTGTGATGTTGTCCTCTTGTTCTTCGGGCTTGCCTTCTGGGGGAGGGGCCTGCCCTGTTGTTTTTCAGTCAGTGTTGAGTCCCCGTGCTGAGTCCCCGTGCCCCCTATCAAGGGGCTGGCTCTGTGGACATTGGGTTTTCAGGCTTTTGTTCTCTGAAGGTTTTTGTTCTTTGGTGGATTTTTGCGGCTTTTTGGAGCCTCAGAGCAAAGTAAGCTGTCCGCACCCAGACCTCCGTCTCAGAGAGAGAAGCCTCAGTCAGCTCCCTTCTGGATGCTGTGGGACACACAGATTTCCCCTCTGCAAACTCCAGTGAACACCGCCACCTCTCACAGGCAGTGCGCACCCCAGCCACTGGCTCAGGGGTCGCCTGAGGCCCCTGCTTGTCTCTGTACCCCCGTGCCACTGAAACCACGAGTGATACTGGTTTGGGTGAGCCCGATCCTGGTGGCTGCCCCTGTCGAGACCACTGTCTGCAGCCCATACCCACGCTGGGTGCGCTCAGACCCTGCTATAGTGACGGTCAAGTGGAAGGCTGCGAGTCCAGGGACCTTGGGCAGGAGGCCCCAGGGCTGTCTTAGGCACAGGTGGGCACCGGCTATCACTGTCCTGGAACCGTGGGCTTAGGCCCATGCCCATGGCTGCCTGATTCCACCACTTGCCCCTTAAGACCCTTCGTTTTATTTGGTTGTTTTGGGGGGTTTTTTTTGAATGCTTTTTTAAAAATTAATTAATTTATTTTCAGTGTTCCAAGATTCATTGTTAATGCCCCACACCCAGTGCTCCATGCAATACATGCCCTCAGTACCCACCACCAGGCTCACCCATCCCTCCACCACCTCCCCTCCAAGACCCTCAGTTTGTTTCTGAGTCCAAAGTCCCTCATGTTTCATTTCCCTCCCCGAATTACCCTACTTCCCATTTCCTTTCCTTCTCCTACTGTCCTCTATATTACCCCTTAGGCTCCACAAGTAAGTGAAACCATGTGATACTTGACTTCCTTTACTTGGCTTATTTCACTCAGTATAATCTCTTCCAATCCAGTCCATGTTGCTACAAAAGTTGGGTATTCACCCTTTCTGATGGAGGCATAGTATTCCATTGTATATATGGACCATATCTTTTTTATCCATTCATCTGTTGAAGGGCACCGTGGCTCTTTGCACAGTTTGGCGATTGTGGCCATTGCTGCTATGAACATTGGGGTACATATAGCCCTGCTTTTCACTACATCTGTATCTTTGGGGTAAATACCCAGTAGTGCAATTGCAGGGTCATAGGGTAGCTCTATTTTTAATTTTTTAAGGAATCTCCACACTGTTTTCCAAAGCGGCTGCACCAACTTGCATTCCCACCAACAGTGTAAGAGGGTTCCCTGCTTGAGTGCTTTTAACCAGACTCCAAGTTGATGCTGGTCCCCAGCATAGGGCACTTTCATATTGGGGTATTAATTTCCAATGGGTCCTTTCTCGTGGCTCCCTCCCTCTTTTCTTTTTCCTCTGAAATCGGTCCCAGTCTTCCCACTCTGCTTTACCTCTCCACTGATGCTCTTCTTCCCACACAGAGATCCAGAAGTGTATAGTTTTACATCTCAGGCTGATTTCATAGGTGTTCAAAGTGTTTTGGTAGATATTTAGCTCACTCCATCATCTTGTCCCTCTCCCCTGCATATCTATTTTAGCTTATTATGTCTACTTGGCCTGAAGCTTAAGGGAATATACCAACAGATGCTATGTACATGATTCCCACTATCTTAACCCCAAGTATTTTCTTTCATTCTAAAGTGGATAGGTTTGAGTCCACACGGAATGGGATCCAGGAAGGCTTTGAGCCTGAGTAACCAATGTATAAATTGCCATAGTGGTTTCCCAAACAAGAGTGGCCTAGGCACCACAGAAAGGATAGTGAGAGTGAGACTTACTTTGTAATAGACTCACCCCTCCACATGTACACTTCACGTCCGCTTTCTCATTTTTTGGTTTCTCTATTAAAAAGCCAACTTCTAGGGGCTCCTGGGTGAGTCAGTCATTTAAGTGTCCAAGTCCTGATTTCAGCTCAGGTCATGATCTCAGGGTCATGAGATCAAGCCCTGTGTTGGGCTCCTTGCTGGGGGTCGATCCTGCTTGGGATTCTCTCTTTCTCTGTCCTTCTGCCCCTCCCTTGCTCATGCTCACACACACTCTCTCTCTCTTACTCTCTCTAAAAAAAAATTGATTCTCTATATTTTCTTATAGTTTGTTTTATGAATTTCTTCTTCTAATCCATTATTTCCATATTTAAAATATTAAACAATATCTAGGGATGCCGGGGTGGCTCAGTTGGTTAAGCATCTGCCTTTGGCTCAGGTCCTGATTCCAGGGTCCTAGGATTGAGTTCTGCATCAGGCTCCCTGCTTAGTGGGGAGCCTCCTTCTCCCTCACCTTCTGCTTGCTGCTCCTCCTGCTTGCACTATTTCTCCGACAAATAATTAAAACCTTAAAAAAATAAAATAATAAACAGTATCTATAGATATATCTGTATTAATAACGCAGTTGCATCTCCATTGTAGGGCATCCATAATTTAGTCCATCGATATGTAACATTTTTAGAAAACAACATTGAGAGACCTCTGTGCAGTGACAATCACCTTCTAGTATTTTGACCTTTCTCTGAGTATTATGACCTTAGAGCTATCTTTGCAGACTCAACTTGCTCCAAAGGACTTTAATCATTGTTTTCCCTTTCAATGCCGATTGTCACTACTAGGCCAATGGGAGCTGTCTTTTGTATTTTTGACAGTATTCCAGATACTTCTGAGAGCAGCCTTGCTTTCTGGCAAAAGCAATCTATCTGGCCCCATTTTGAGTTTGAGTTTTCTTCCTCTGGGACATGCTGTTATCTACTCTCCAGCGAGCTCTGGTTCCTTTTCACAAAGAATTCTATTTAAAAAAAAAACAAACAAACAAGTTCTAGGGTGTCATTAGATTGTCCCACTAAGGGTGTTGATGGTAGATACTTTGACACCAGAGGAAAGGTTCTTAAATTACCTTTGTGACTGAGCAGTGTCCTCCCTTCTTTCCCTCCCTTTCATATTATAGACACGAGAACATGGACCATGGGGCCAAAAAACCTGGGTGCAAATCTGGCTTTACCATTTAGGAAATTTGCAATCTTGAGCAAGTTTCTTGATTTTATGGTACCACTTTTTTCATCCGTACAATAAAGACAAGTCTTCCTTGAAAGGCTTCTGGAAGGACTAAATATGTTAATGCAAGTGGCTTTCATACAATAGCATCTGTCATATCACAAATGCTCAGTAAATGTTGGCTGTCATTCTTTTTATGAAGGGGCATGAGTTCATGCAGGTGTTTACAACCCTTTTAAAGTTTCATCGTACTTTGCTCCAAAGTGAGGAAGACCTCATCATCCATTTCCCATTCTTTTCTTAAACTAAATGTTTTTCCCTTTATGTACATTAAATTTAATCTCTTGTGCTTCATGTTAACAAACCCAACCACGTTTTTAAATGAGAGTGTTGCTCCCAAATTTAGAAGGGTCCATTTGGTTTTTGACTTTAGTCTTTGAGCACTTTTCTGACTGTCTCAAGGGGAAGAGAAACTTTAATCTATATCAGCATCTGAAGGGAACACCAAAGAATTGAAAAGCCTAGAGCACTCGGTCCTACGAATAGATTTCCAGTGTACCAACCCAACAAAGATGTCAAAAGGTAGAAGAAACTGGCAGAAATTGACTGGAGAGATTTTCTCTTATGTCCTTCCCCAGTTTTTCCATATGAATACAAAACAAATCTTGTTCCTTTATAATTTTCTTGATGTGTTCTTCCTTTTATACCACCAGTGTCCATTTCTTACTGAATCTTTTTTTTAAAAAAAATATTAATTTACTAATTTGAGAGAGAGAAAGAGTGTGTGCATGAGTGGGGGGAGGGGCAGAGGGAGAGGGAATGTTCCCTGAGCAGACTCCCCTCTGAGTGGGGAGCCCAATGTGGGGCTTGATTTCGTGACCCTGAGATCATGACCTGGACTGAAATCAAGAGTCAGATGCCAACTGACTGAGCCACGCAGGTGCCCCTTTCTTACTGAATCTTGGAGGATCGAAAGAAAGAGAGAAGATGGCCCTCTGTGTAGCCCCTTCTGTTAGACAGAAGTGAACATGTCACCCATTTCTGTCTGGCTCCGTCTTGGCTGCTTCCAGCTCTGCACTCCTCTCTCTTTCCTACAGCCCTGGCCTGCCTTCTCCCAAGTCACTGATCAGAGGTGATTCCATGGGAAGATGGCATCCATCTGGTAGGACTCCCTCAGCTCTCTTTCCAGCTCAGACCCTGAGTGTCTTCATTCTTCCTTCCTGCCTCCCATTTTTCCTCCAGAAGAGACTGGCTCTTATCCTCTCCAGGCGAAACTTTCTGTCACTGCACATAGTCCTGTGGAAATAAATGAAGACCAACGAGAAAAGCAAAGGCTGTTAGTTCAGCGATTGCTGTTCAGAGCATCAGTCACTGTCACTTGCATTCAGAGATTCAGAGTCAGGCAGAGGAGTGGGGGAGTGCTGTAGTGCAATGGGGAAGACTTCAGATGTGCCCTAAAGGGTTGGGGGGGAGGGGGAGTGGAGGGGCGCTAACTGAAAGTAGAGAATCCTATGTGATTGGGAGGGAGCCTGCCTTGCTCTCCCTGGTTGGTCCTAAGTTGCAGGCAAAAAATTAGGGAAGCTGTCCTGTTATTAATCAAGTCCCGCCATCTTGGTTATAGAGGTTATTGTTTGGTGGCCTGGGTTGTGACTGGAGATAGTGGCCTGCTTACAGTAGGCTGGCTTCCCCGACTCCTTGCCTTAGGGGAGAGGTCTTGGTCAGTTTGCTGCAGGTTGTAGGGCCGAGTCTGACTTTCTAGATATATGGTCTGGCCTTTGCCCATTTGTATATTCGGTCTCTCATATCCTTTGCACATCCCGTCCCTATGCCAGGCAGTACTTAATGTGGGTTATTCAATTCTTCTTTCTCTTCTCCCACTCTCCACTCTGGCAATTTCTAGCCCATTCCTGTGATTTCACCTCCACCTCGTGTCAAGTGATGCCCAAATCCCTGGCCATGGTTTCTTTCTTTTCTCATCTTTTCTCTTTGTGCACCGACTGGCCTGGCTCTTTCTACCAATAGAGTGTTAGTGTAGGTGCCTACTTGGTCTTTGTTGGATGTTCATTACATGTTGCTTTCCTTCTGTGTTGAGTCTCTACTCCATCCTATCAGGGCAACCACATTCTTCCAGGGACCTAGGCAGAGGTATCCCACTTGCTTTGATTTCTCACTCCTTTCACCCACTTTCCAAAAGTCATAGTTTTGGTCTCATAGACCATTTCCCTTCTGTAATGACAGCTGGGCCTTCTGTTGGTGTTACCAGCACGCCTGTCTCTTCATTGTCTCCTCCATGAGATCAAAACCCCCCTGAGAACCGGGGCCCCCATCTGTTTTTTACTTTTGCCTTTTAGTGGCTCACACATCAAGACTGAGCAGGTACCCTTTTCTAATGGACAATTATTTCCATATAAACACAAGTAGAAAATAAGGAAGTAATACTGTTCATTGAGCTTGTATGTATTATCTAGATTAATTTATTATCCCTCCATGGTGAGATTCTCTTGGGGGAAGTAACTAAAGATTATGAAAGGAGAGATTGAAGTTTATGCATTACATACCTAAAGACCATCACATGGAAATGAGTTAGAAGAAGAAACCTGGAGAATGGCTAAAAATAAATAGAAGAATCTAACACATAATTTTTTCCACCAGCATTGAACAACTTTTAATAATAATTGGGAATGGAAGATAAATGCTTACAAATGAAGGAAAATAGAAGTCCTCAGACTTAATTTCAGATATTTTTGTTCTTCTGAAACCTGCTTTCAAATGAAATAGCACATAGCAACATCTTAGTTTCACCACTGAGTCAAATCAAAATGTAAATTTTCTGACTCGTGAGAGAACTGATAGCCCAACACCCTGAAAGTGCCATTTATATGCCCATTTATATATTATTTTAAAAATAATCTTATATCTTTAGCATCTGATGTTTAAAGGAAGACACTTGAGAGAGTGTGATACTTGCTTATGGTCTGTAATTATCACTTGGGGAAGAAGCCGAAGCTAATTATTTCAAAGTTTTAATTATAATGAAGCTTAATATATGATTAATGATGTTGACATTTCCTGTTGCCAGGTTTGTTCTCCAAGAAGATTATTTGAATGTGATATATATTTTTCAAAAAGTTCACTGAACCCTTGTAGGCACAGCCTTTTTGATGATCATGAATAGCCTTGGGGACAGAAAACACAGCTGTCTTTCCCAGGGATAGCTGTGGATAGCCCACCCCTTACCTGAGGTAGGAGAAACACTGACCCATGGAATGGGGAGAAAAATAAAAAGAAAACCTAGGTAGAGCTGCTTGGCGGATATTCATGTTTTTTGCTTATAGACCTGTAGTTGGAAAAACTTCAGAATCAGAACCTTCCATTAGAGAAATTGCCAGAAAAATCTGTTCAAGAATTTACTGGAAGTCAGCTTCCAAAGTTGTAGAACAAAGTTTAGGACAGCTTGCGGATTGGGAATGCAGCATTTAAGAATGGGGTCATGCTTCGGAAGAAAACTGTAGAAGGGTCAGCGATGTTGCCCAAGGTTGTGCAATGACATTTTGAGTCTGAAGCTGGTTTTCAGATGTGATACGTTCAGTGTGGTGATGTGTCTGGAGCACTGCACTTTAGGCTCCGAGGACTGGGCTCACCCCATTCCTGTCCCTTCTGCAGAGCTGGTCACCTCAATGAAGCCCCCAGTATCTAGTTTTAAAACTGACAACCCTCCTTGCATGCTATTGTGAAGTCAGTCAGTGCTCACGTCCTCCACTTATTTCCTGAGTCACACTCACAGAGAATGGATAGCATCCTGGGCCAGAAATGTCTGAATGTCTGTGTGTGTGTGTGTGTGTGTGTGTGTGTGTGTGTGTGCCACAACCTTGTGAGATTCTGCTTTTCCTAAAATAGAAATGGTAGTTTGTTGAAGTAATTGCAAACTATGGGGAGGTTTTGGAGCCCCAGTCCTTGCCAGGCAGTGGAGGTCAAGGTGTAGTGTCTGTGTGACAACCCTGTGCATGCTTTGGGCGTGGTGTCCCAGACACCTGGTCGTGTGTCTCCGCTCTGCCACCTGCTGGGCCAGCTCGGTCCCTTCTTTTGATGCTCTGAGGACCAAATGAAGAGCTGCTGGGGGTGAGGGCTGCCCACCAACGTGAGGGAGCTGTGCTGGGACGTTGGTGTGAATTATCCATCAGTACATCTCCACAATAAGGGTGACCCACACCGGCCGTCAGCCTCTGCATCCATTCTTGGCCCTTGTTTTTACCCAGTAGCTTGAGTACCTTCCATCACAAGACTCAGCTGTTCATGCAGGACGCCCCCCCACCCCGCAACTTGTATTTCTGGCATCTGCTGGGACGGGCTGGAAAAGTGCAGGTTAAGATTCCAGTTGACTCAGTAACTAGTGCCCCAGAAATGAATCCCGGGAACGTGTGGGTTCTGAGTCATTGCACCCCCTCACAGAGCTCACCCACTTGAAGTTATGTCCCAGTGCACAGTTATGGGCTTCTCTGGGGACCTCCCGCCGAGAAGCTTCCCCGAGCCAGACCCTCGTCCACTCCTGTCCTCTTCTCCCAGATGGGCCTCAGCATGCTTCCCCAGGACCCACCACAGATCCCACAGAGAAGCGATGCGTTTCAGGGAACACATGGCTGACTGTCAAACCCCCCATTGATTTCACTCCTCCAAAGAAACAACAAAAACTCTCTCTGAGTTCTGCAAGGCTTGAAGATATAAACACTTGCACTGCATTTTTTAACCCAAGATTTATCTGAAGGCTTGCATCAGGAGATTGTTTTGCTGCACGAAATAGAGATTGGCTGGCTTTGAATCAGAGGAGGTTGCTCTGTTTCATTCTCAGGTCCCCTACCTGCCATGTCTGCACACCCTCTTCTTTCCCAATTTCCATCCTATGTTGTGGTCAGGTCCAGACGTCTTCCTGGGCCCTAGAATTACCACACTGTCCCACGTCTGGGCCCACCTGCCCTTCGCTTCCTCTCGGGCACAGCCTGCCTTCTGTTTCTTCCTCTTGGGTCTCCTTGAGGCCACCCTGCCTGAAGGAGGTATTCCCCGGCCGCCCAGATCCCTGTGAGTTACTGTCCCAGGTGTTGCCATAGCACCCAGAGCTCACTGCCCTGAGTGTACTTGTAATCTACTGGTGAGCAGCAAGTATTCATTTCCCACTCATTTACCCAGTTTCCAGGGGAGGCTTATTTCACGAAATTAGCAGCTTGAAGTCACTGAAAATTTCCCTAAGATAAGTGAACTGGAAGCACTTCTATGTCTAACTCAGTCCACAGTGTTGAGCTGAGCCCTTATAAAGGCTTTGTGAGTTTAGTTTTGTATTTTAAAAAAGGGGGGCTCGGTTGGGAGCCAGAGCTAAGAGGGAGACTCCCCTCCTTCCCCTTATTTGAAGACAGGGCATTCTAGAGTCTGGAAGGATTACACCAGATGCCATGTATTGAGTTTGCCTTTTGGTTCAAGACAGAGAATTAATGCAAGTTGAGTCAAAGGATATTTTAAGAATCTAAGACAGTTTCAACTTCTGTGCAAATCAGTCTAGCCTGGAGATTTGACAGTAAAGGTTAATTGTGTTGCATAGCTACTGCGTCCGTTTTCAGGTTCAGGCATTAATAATTATGGTCTTAGAAATCTCAGTTTTTAGTCTGTTTTGGCAGTAAGCGGGTATTAAAAGGGCCCTTATACAGAGTACTATCATTTTGGCAATCCTACAACAGTTAGGATTAAACAGTGGGGTTAGGATTAGATATCTCAAGTGTGTGCTTTATTATTTTTTTTCTAATTGACCTTATGGTCCCTAGTCCCAGTTTGGTAAAGAAGAGAGAAGTGACATTTGTCTTTTGTATACGTTATCACTAATTTTTCATTCCACATTTAGTCCCAAGGGTGTCACAGGGCTGGTATCCCACTTCTTAATTGCTACACATTTACGTGTCTTCTCTTCTAGGCTGTGAGCTTGTTGACCTGGGGCGCTCTGATGAATGCTCACAGGCCTGGCAGTGGTCACAGTGTCCGTGCATGTCAGGTGCATAGAGCAGATGATGGAAGGGGTGAGGAAGCAGTGGGGAGCTAGTGTTATCTGGCCCAGTGCCTCCACCAGAGCGTACTCCAGTAAGGTTTAATTCCTAGAGAAGAGAATACATGGAAGAAAAAGAAGAAAGAAAACAATGTTATGGTATAGCAAAAGGGGAACTAGACCAGGAAAAGAAAAACTTTTGGTCTCCACTGAACTCTCTTGAGTAAACTTGGGAAAGCCAGTCGACTCTTCTGGGTTTCTATTTTCCCATCTGTAAAATGGAGCAGTCATCTAACCTGACCTCCAAAATCCTTGGTTCTGTATGGCTGGAGAATGGAGTGGCAGAGGGAGAGGCAGAGGCTGAGACTAGCAATGTTGTGACCCCATGTGAAGGTCAGAAGCAACCCAGGTGGGAACTGGGACTTCATCGTGAAAAGTGACAGGATGCTGTTTGCATATTGCGGGAAAATAGTATGTGTGATAAGCTAATAAGCAGGGATTACTCAAAGCATAATCATAGAGGCCTGTTGTAGAATCATCAGGGTGCTTGTTAAAGTGCACCATCCTGGGTTTGAATCTGATCCTATACAGTGAGAATTTCTGTAGGTTTGGCTCAGGAACCTGCATTTTTTTAAAAAAATCCTCTTAAAATGTAAGCAGCTGAAAGTCTGGGAATTGTGGGCACCATGGGGAGCAGTGAATGGAGAGTTAGTGGCTTGGAGCTCAAAAGAGCATGGATTTGGGTCAAACGAACATGGAATCTCAGCTTAGTCACTTAGGAGCTGACTCATCGGAGCCAAGTGCCTTAGCATCTCTGAGGCTGAGGTGTTCCTTCTATAAATGGACTTGAAAGTGATGCCTGCATTGGGGTGTCTGGGTGGCTCAGTCTGCCTTTGACTCAGGTCATGATCATGGGGTCCTGGGATCAAACCCCACATTGGGCTCCCTGCTCAGAGGGTGTCTGCTTCTCTCTCTTCCTCTCCTCCTCCCCCTGCTTGTGCTCTCTTGCTCTCTAGTGAATAAAATCTTAAAAAAAAAAAAAAAAAAAGAAAGAAAAGTTGTACCTGTCTCACTGGGTCTCAGTCAGGGTTAATTGAGATAACATATGTCAAGGACCTAAAGGTTTTGGAGGCATATAGGAATCACCTGGAGAAGTTACTCCCTCAGGCTTTGTGTTCCCTAAGATTCTGCCATGAGCTTTGAAGGATTCAAGAATCTCCCCACAGGATTTTGGTTAGGGGCCCATAGGAATCACACAGAATATGTTAGGTCCCCTTTCTCTAAGGTCATTCCAGGGAAGGTATAAAGTAAGAGGATAAACTTAAGAGAATTTCAGAAGAGAGACCGTCCAGGACCTGAAAGAATTTTCTAAATGTTCTTCAGTTTGTCATGTGGATGGCTGTGCCCAGATGTAGCAAGTGGACACAGCTCTGTTTTGAACATGGTGGCGTCTGTGGTCATCAGTGGAGATGTCCAGAAGCTGGGGCTGGTGCTCACTCGTCAATAGGGGCCTCAGGAAAAAGTCTAGGGTGGTGGTAAAGAGTAGGGGGTCAGCGGTAGCTGAGAGGAGCCTGATCCCCCTACGATGGAGTGGAACATGAAAAGATAAAAAAAGAGCCCTTGTGACTCACCCCCACGTCAACACCAAGTTTTCCAAGGTCTTCAGAAAACAAATTCAAGTGAGCAGAATTGGAAAGAAATGAGCGCAGGAAGAGAAATCGGAGAGGGTTTTATTTTAGAAGCACATGAAAGAAAGAGTCAAATGCCATAGAGAAATCTGCTAAGACGGGAAGTTTGGTTGAAGCAGGACTCAAGGCTTATAAGTGGTGGGCACTCAAGACTTGGTTGTTGGTCACCTCATGGGTTGTTGTGTAGAAATGTTCATGTCTTTGGCTTTCTACTTACACCTCAAATTCCCCGTGAAGCCTCAGAGGCATAAATTGGTTTCTTACTGCCTCTTGAGTGGGACGCTACCTCCAACATCTCTTCTTCTGGAGAATTACTTCACACAAAGAGTTCGTATTGATTATCTAGAGAACTCTGTGTCCTCTGGAAAATTAAAATGATAGTTTTTATTTTTTTTAACATTTTATTTCATAGAGAAAGCATGAGAAGGGAGAGAGTCAGAGGGAGGAGCAGACCCCTTGCTGAGCAGGGAGTCTGATGTGGGACTCGATCACAGGACTCCAGGATCATGACCTGAGCCAAAGGCAGA
>PITA01031489.1:0-15150 GCA_004023965.1 Spilogale gracilis
GCATCCCTCTTGCCCGGGGCCCAGTGGGAAGCAACAGAGCCTCAGTGGGTCTCTCCCGTCCCAGCCGCCTGCTGCAGCTTCTGAGTCCCCACCCAGGAGAGACACTGGAGTCCTTCCAGAGGCCAGCACGCACCCTGGGGGGCAGGGAGGATAGCCACACGGCCAGCGGGGTGGAGGGGGCAGCGTGAACCGGGACGCTCTCCTGCAATAACGGTCTGAAGCCCACGACACAGTGAGACACGTGACCCTTCTCTGCTCCACAGGGGAAGATTCTAACAAATGCAGGGCCGGCACCAGGAAACATCTGAAGAAAATAAGTAACTGGCAGAACTGGAACCAGAGAGAGGTAGTCCCCGGAACTGATGCTCCTGGAACATGCAGCCACCAGTTCTCACAGCAGAGCGGAGGGACCGAAATCAAAACATTTACTAAGGGCAACCCCCAAACCCTTTGTCTTCAGCTGGGGACTGTGCAGAGAAGCAAACGTGACAATTAAGTCAATAGGCCCCTCAGGGTAGGGACTGACGTTAGGGGGGCCAGGAGTCACAAAACATGCAGAGAAGCGAAGACCTTTCCACCGCCTCAAGGGAGTTATTTTGAGGGAGAAAAGCCACTATTATCTTTGACCCAGAAATACATGCCCACACACAGGACAAAGAAAGAGCACCTTTCAAGGAAAAGCCCCGCTGAATGAGGCAACACAATGCCTAAGTGTTTGATTGCATAATACGAGTAGCACTATTTTAATTAATACGTGTGTGTGTGTTAGGAGAACTTGGAGACTCTCAATTCAAAAACGATGACAAAATGAGTCTCCAGGTCAGTCTCCGAGTTGGGAATGAAGCGGGTCCTGGAGCACACGTGCTGCTCTAAGATCATCATCAGAGGTGCTCCCGAAGCGTCCTGGCAGGAGGACAGCACCGCAGGTACATGTGGGAAATACAACTTCCCTCTCTCTTTCTCTGAGCTCCGGGGCCTGCAGCGCAGCAGTGAGCTCATCCTGTCCCTGTTCAACACAGTTTCAGATCCAAGAAGGCCCTGCTGCCACCTCTGTCCCCTCCCCGACGCCCAGGGAGGCCCTTCTCTCGGCCTTCACAGCTGACCTTCCCCAAAGGATACGTGTACTTCCCAGAAAAGCGCTACCGGACACAAGTCCAGCAGCCAGGCGAGTGCGGTCTGGGGCCTCTCTGCATGTCTGAGCCGAGCAGGTGCCTGGGCTGATGACCGAGGGAGCCAGGTTTGCAGCAGGATGCCCCCAAAATCGCAGTGCTCTTGCAGGGAGCAGGGGTGGCTTAAAAAGCAAAGCATGAGACTCACAGCCCCCTGCTGCCCGGAAGGTACCTCTCTGGGGACTGGCTCCTCACCCACTCAACACCCAGACTGCTTTAGAACCCTGAGCCAAGAGTCAAACCAACAACCCCGCAGGGGCAGCTTGAGCAAGTGAGCAGCTGCTGCTCCCTCGGCCTCCCACTAGGATCTTAAGAGGGGACACCTGGGGTGGCAGCTCCAAGGGCCAGGGACTCGGCCCCTCCTTTCTTCTTGTTCTCTCCAGTCAGTGGACCAGAGGGCATCCTAAGGCACAGAGCATGGACCCGCCTGTCTGAAGGGCACCAGCCCCGTCATGCCCAAGGGGGTGAGTACCAGCCCCAGAGCCAGCTCTAAACTTTTCAGCAATCCCGTGAGGGGGTTGGGAAACACAGCCTTTATTCAAAATTCAATTACAGAATCTGACAACAATTTATGTTAGAAACAAGGGCAACGGCTACGCGAAACTCAACCCTTCCAAGTAACTGTACTTTACCATCGCCCATGTTCTTACAGTTGTTATTTCCTCCCGTTGCTCATGTATGCAAATACGGTCTAGTGATAGGCTACTGCAGGTTTCCTGACGGTGAAGAAACTTCACGTGGGGGTATTTACACCATGGAAATTGGCTAACACTGCGGGCCAGGCCTCTGCTGATGGTTTTGTTGACTCTCCAGACCAGCAGCTGGCCAAGCAGTTCACACCTGTTTTCATTCAGTCCTTAATCTAACCATTTTTTATGTTTCGAAATATACAAAGAGAAAATGGGGTCACAACAGACTGTATGTGGCTGCAGAACCTCAACTCTATGCTAGCCAGCCCTCTGTAAGAAGTGTTCCAGATCTGATGGAAAGTAAGAGCAAGGCAAATGGGCCTGAAAAGCGTCCTCGCTGGCTGTTGGCAGGAGGATATCCTGGGCCCACAGAAGCAGCCTCATTCCTTGTCATGTGGCTCCTCTAGCTTCAGAGGCAGCCAGGGAGAAGATCCCATGGGTCGAATCCCTCCCATGCATTGAGTCTCCTTGGCCAGGAAGCACCCAGTCCCTTCTAAGGGCCCCCCTGAATAGGTCAGACCCAGGCCTGCTGAGGAGAATCGTCCTTTCTTGAGGTCAGCTGTGTCATAAGGCATGCTCTGATTACCAAATGACAGCCTATCACACTTCTAGGTCCCCGCAATCAACAGGATGAATTACACATGGACTTGAATCCCTGGAGTCATCCTAATGATCCCCAATCTCCATCCTAGGGGAGGAGTCTGGTAGTTTCTGCCTTATCCACCTCTTGTATTTAATTACTGAGAATTTCACGAGATCATGCACAATGTTCATATATAGTGTGTAGGTACTTATACACACGCAAGCCGGACTCCCTGACGCTTCTTTCAGTAAGAAAGGGCTACAGTGTTTGACTAGAGAGTCTTTTTAAAGCCGTATTTTAAGTATCGATGGTCAACAAGAACTTATTTCAGGTGCAGAAGGAAAGCAATGAGCAACTCGCAGGATTTCTCCTGAAGTTGGCACACGTGGAACCCACCTGCGTCCAGACCACTTGCAAAGAAAGCGTCGCTTCTGCCCCGTCAAATGCCCGGATGCCACTTGCACCCTCCGTGTTTAGCAAGGAGTCTGTCCCTACCCTTGGTGAAAAACAAGACCTGTCACATGCCCCATGTCACAAAACTGAGACTTAATGACACTTCGGACTGTCTCAGAAATGCAATCGTAAACCGGACAGTCACCCGATCAGCAGGCCATCTGCCTGACGGACCCCTGCTCTCCCCTAAAGCAAAATAACTCTGCAACAACCAACCAGCTTTTGGACCTAGTGAAACTCCCTTGTTCCCACTCCTGTCTGCCTAAAAACACCTTTCATGTTTGCAGCCCCCCTCGGAGGACCCGCCTACCTACTGAATTGGATGCTGCCGGATCTGAATCGATTTTTGCGCAAATAAACTCAAAATTCTTAATGTGCCTCAGTTTCTCTTTCAACAGTTCTGGTGTCAGAAAAGGACCCAAAGGCGACCCCTGACATTCCCCCAGGAGCAAGAGCAACCGGCGGAGTACCTGCTGGGTCTCGGGGGCTCGCTGCTCCGCGGTCTCTGGGGTTGACGGGCGCGACCCTCCAGGATCCTGGGGTCCTAGGCCCCCGGGACTTGGCCTTAGAAGCCTGCAGACTGACTACAGGAGCGCTTCTTTTTCCAGCGGGAACCGGAACCGGAACCGGGTAGGTGTTGAGCTGGGTCTGACTTAAAAAGCGAACTGGATCTGACTAAGCTGGAGTGGAGCCAGCGTGCGCCCTCAGGTGAATAAAATTTTAAGGCTGAAAACAAGCAGGTTAACTGTATCAAAGATATTCTTGAGTTATAGTGGCCTCAGTGGAGCCACAGGTGAGTTTATCCATTTATGAGGCGCCATAGAGCAAAAGGGGTCTTGGCCAAGCACTCACCTTAAAGGGAAGACGGAAAATTATTTTTCCTCCTTTACAGTTGTTTGTGACACCAGTCCGTGTCTCCGTGTCTTGGGGGGGGGGGCGGGGAGGAGGAGGTCAGTTGGTCCAGAGGAACAAATGGCAAATCAAAAGCCAAAGGACAGCTTTATTGTGGACCGGGAAAGGCCACCAGAGTGTGAGCCTTCATCTCTTTGCCAGGCAGCCTTATGTTCCCCTTTGTAATTCCTGAAATCTTGGCCAAGGAGAGGGTCTAAACATCTCCCAACAAGCTTTGGTTGTTGCATGGAGTCAAAAAGACCTTGAGGAAGAGCCGGAGATGCACTTCTCATTTCCAAGGGACTAAATACCAATAAAGAAATTTCATGAAGGTAGCCGAGTTGGGCTGGGACCTAATAAGAACTTCATAAACCAGCACAGTCTCCTCTGGAAAAAGTCAGAGTCTGAATGGAGAGGGGTGCACTTCCTAGGGACTGGGGATACATCAAGTCTGGTATTACGTATGTTCATGCAAAATACAATGTCTGCTATCTCGGACTTCTCTTTGGGACATTTAGGACACAGGAAGCAGCCATGGAAATGAAGCTCCAATTATCCACTTATGATTAGGTTTATTAAAAGATTGAAAATCTTTGACAAAGAACCATATAGTAAACCCCTAGATTGACTACTATCTGTCTGCACCCACTTTGTCCTCCCCTTCTCATCCACATGTCCACATTTCCACTCTGCCCAACCATCCAAACTTGGGTGGCGAGTATTATGAGACTTAAAACTTACCTCATCCCTCATCCCCTCAAAATAAGACCACTCTCCAACCAACCTCCTACCTGTACCACTGCTAAAAGTCAACATTAATACCACAGTGACATCTAAATTTCACTCTATGCTTAAATTCCCCAGATGTCCCCACAATGTTTTCTCCCAGGCTTGATTCAGGGTCCATTCAAGTTTTGTGAATTACCTTTGGTCTCTTTGCTCTCTCCTATTCAAGAATGGTCCTCCAGTGTGGTGGGTGGAGTAATGGCCCCCAAAGAGGTCCATTAATCCACAGAACCTGGCAGTATGTTGCCTTATGTGGCTAGAGGGACTTTGCAGACATGGTTTACTTAAGTGGATTTTCCTGCATCCCCTAATGGCATCACAGGATCCTTGTAAGAGGGAGGCAGGAAGGTCAGAGGAGACGTGGTGATGGAAGCAGAGGTCTGAGTGTGGGAGCTAAGTATTTAAGGCAACCTTGAGAACCTAGAAAAGATAAAGAATGAATTCTAAGAGCCCCCAGAAGGAACACAGCACTGAGTACACTCCGATTTTAGTTCTCCAAAACGTAAGGTGAGTTCTCCGGCACTGGGGGGTAACAAAGTTGTGTTGTTTAGCCACCAAGTTTGTGGTAATTTGTCACCAATGATAGGTAACTAAGACATCAGAGCTTCTCTGTTCTTCATGACACTGACCTGGTCCCGGTGTCCAAGGCTGTGGTCCTACAGAACTTCTCGCTGTACAGTTTCCAGCTGATTAAATGTAACAAACATTTTCATCAAGAACCCCACATGGGTGATGAGGTGTGTCTCTGCTCATTGGGTCCCATGACTGGTCATGCTGCACTTGACACTTGGCTCAGGCAGTTCTGATCTCCCAGGCCCATCCCCCTTCAGAGTCAATACACAAACCATGGGATAAAATTTTAAGAACATGTGATTATCCTGTTCCTCACCTGCCATTCGGCAATTGTGTAAAATGCATTCCTGAAGCCTGACCATTTTGTAGCATATCCGTTTTCAGCCTCTTGCTAATGGCATTAGAAGAAACTTTATACTTATGTACGTGTTCAGGGAACAAAATCAGCATTTTTGCTGGAGTGAGCAAGGACATCTGGTAAACCAGGCTTACGTCCTTCAAATCCATTAGAATGTTTTCTGAGATGCAAGATGAAGGGATCTGTTCATCCAAAAACTGAGATGTATACACAGAGGGTATATGGATGCAGATGGCCCTGCATACGTGTCCATCCCATGTGACACACTGTTCCAGTCCTCAGTGCTGAGCTGCTGTCACCCAAGGCATCGGCGGGATCGGGACACTGGGAGACCAGCAGCTGTGTGGCCCCCAGGTAACAGCTACAAAGTGGCCAGGGGCACAGCAGATGGCCCAGTCCCCTTCCACACCCTCTAATGAAACAGTGCTGTCCAATAGAAAGAGAAATAGTATGTGAGCAACATATGTAACTTAAAATGTTCTACTGGCCACATTGAAAAAATTAAACAAGGAAAAACAAGGTGACTTTAACCTTAATATTTTTATTTAAGCCAATATATTCATTAAATATTATGACTATAACTATGCACAAAACAGTATCATGTACATATGTAATCAACATAAGAGTGGCTAGTGATGCATTTAATTTTTTTCTTGTTCTAGGGTTTTGAAATCCAGCTTGCATTTTGTACTTAGGATGTGCCTCCTTTTGGACTAGCTGGACTCCAAGTGCTCCGTAGCACTTGTCGCCCCTTGTCCCCCCGTGTGGCCTGGAGCTGTCAGGCTGGGCAGCCCAGTCCCCATCTAGGACTCCTTCTGTCTTATAAAAGGTGTGCTTCTCACATTGCTCTTCGACATTCCCAAGTATGGCTCTCCTGTCCTCTTATTCTCCTCTTCCAAACCCACAATCCAAATAGAATGAAGATGAAAAGGCTAAAAGAATTCCCTGACTAGGAACACCATTGGATCCTTTCCTTCCCAGGGACTAATTCGACAATTGCCCTTAACTTTCAAGCAGAGAAAGGGAAGTGTGTGGGAGTAAAGAAGCAAGCACTCAAAGTATGAGCTTTGGGGGGAACTCCAGGAATATGCAATAAACCAGTATTTATTTTACAGGAGAGGAGATAAATGGTTAAGAACTATCGACACACGGAAATAATTAAAAATTTATTCATCAGCAGCCTTCAGATCCGGGGAATTTCGGATTACATGCATGTACAAAAATGTCCAGGCAATCACTGAAAGGGGCACCTGTCTTTAGCGTGTTTTTTTTTTTTTTCAGGCCTTTTACTGGAACCCAGGGAGACAAATAGGGCTAGTCAGTCTCCAGTCTTTAGAGTTCAGTCAGGCAGCCAGTCAACCGTCGCCTTATACTGTACCCACAGGAGGCAATTTAGCTTATCTGTGAGCTCAGGGGCAGTTTCCTAGAGAACCAAGGAGTTGGCTAGGTTTATAGTAATTTCTGTGCAGTTGGTATCGTTTTGCAGATCTGGCTGTTGAGTTTGGGAAACCTTAATCAGTTTGCTGAGGTTACTCAGCCAGTGAGCAGGGAAACCAGGATTTGAATCCTAGGAAGAAAATGGTAAGTCAGCAGAATATCCAGGCTGTCCCATCTGTGTGACTCAGAGACAGCAAGGTTCCCTAAAGATCCTTGGACGCTGGCCTAAGGCAGGTGGGCAATGGGCCAGGGGATCTAAGTGATAGCTAACATATACTGAGTATTTGCCGGGGGCCAGGGCCCCTTCAGACTAAGCAGACACAGCCCCACTTGACGGGGTCCCCAGCAATTCTGCAGTATTTTCCCATCTCCCTCTTTACCTCATCATGCTTCACCGCACTGGCTCCCTCCAGATGTTCCTCAAACACACAAAGCTCACTCCCACCTCGCGGACTTTGCACAAGCCATTCCCTCTGCCAGGGGCACCTTTCCCCAGATGTCCAGAGGGCTCCCTTCCTCACTTGGCCCCTCACCTCCCTGCTCAGTGAGATGTCCCCTGACCGGGCTGTTTCAATTCAGAGCCTGCACTAGTGCCTAGCACACAGCAGACAACGAGCACAGACATTTTATGAAGACATGTTTAGTAAATGACAGCAGCCTGGTGCAAGGTGCCTATTGAACTAGGGTCTCCCAGGCCAGCTTCCGAGGCAGCTGACAGACTTAGCAGACTTGCAGTTGTTAGAGAACCAGGGGAAGGGCGCCCCACGTGAGGACACAGCAGAGCAAAGACTCTGAGAGGAAAAAGTGCTGGGAGAGTGTGCAAAAGCATCTGGCTGGAACCGAAGGGGTGAGTTGGGGCAGGGGAAGGCGGAAAGGTTAGTGGGAGTCTGTGGGGAATGCAGGGGCTCTTGGGAGGCTGCGATTTACTCTGAACCATAGGAGACAGACAGGATGTTACAAGGGTTTTTAACACGTTTCCTCTAGCCCTGGTTGGTAAAACAGGAAATGGAGATGAGGCAGAGGAGATGGGCTGGCTTCGATGGCACTCACACCCATGTGTCCTTCGTGATGCTCAGGAACATTCATTGAGCTGCCTGGGCCCCGCCTCGCTACTGGTGGGCGGAGCCTGGCCGAAACCCCGCCCGGAGTGCCTGGACACGCCCCCGCCTGCCGCGAGCCAGGGCCCGCCCCCCACCCGCAAGCCCCAGGAGCACAAACTCAGGCGGGAGGTGGAGGAAGGTCCGAAATCCTTGCCTTTATTTCTCCGTCGGCCTCGAAGAGGGTGGGCGTGGGGAGCTTCGGGAGAGTGCTATTACTCTGGGAGCGGCTCCAGGTCCTCGCTGAGGGCGCCAGGGCGCTCGGGGCCAGCCTGCGGGAGCCGCGAGTCAGGTTGCAGACCCCCGGCTCCCGAGGGCGCTGGCGTCCGCGCACGCGGGCCGGCGGCTGTTTTACCCTATCCGTCACGTCCCCAGCTCCCCACTGACACTTTCTCCAAGAGACTCCGAGGGCACCCGACCCTCCGTCTCTGCCCCCTCGCCGCATCGCAGAGCTCCCTACCTGTCCTTTGCAGGCCCCGTCCTTCGGGGTGCAATGGATTTGGGCAGGACTCTGCCCCCTAAATTTCTCCAGCTCCGCCTTCAGCCTGGAGAGCAGGGGGTGCAGAGATGAGGAAGAGAACGACAGTGCAGCGGCGCGGGGAGGAAGCTACCAAGATCCTGACACAGACCTCAGACCCCAAGCAGCAGTGGCGCGAGCGGCTGGGGTGCAAGGAGCATGGCACCTCGACCCGCTACCGCGCTACGTCTTCCGGGAGGCGGCTGCAGGCAGTGCCGGCGGAAAGCCGGCCCATTGCCGCCGCCCCCCTCCTTGCTCCTTCCCCTTCGCCCCATGCTCTCTGCCCCTCTCACCCATCATTCACCGCCCGGGCGCCCCCGACTTCGGGTGGCAAGCTCAGCTGCAGCTCCACTTCCTCTAGCTTGGCCCGTGCCAATTTCTCTGCGGGTGGGCGGGGCGTTATGGGCGGGGCCAGAAGAGCCGGAGGGCTAGGCCTCGCCCCCTCAGCCCCAACCCTGCGCGGGGTCCCCACCTTCAGTGAGCAACTGCTCTTTGCTGCTCTGCAGGGCACGTATCTCCCAGGCCAGTCGCTGCTTCAACACCTGCGAGAAGAGACCTGTCCATCCGTTTGTTCTCTTAGCCCCCTGGGCAAGCCCTTACCTGAATTATGTCATTCATTCATTCATTCCATTCAACTCTTAACTCGATGTGCAGTTCCAGCTGTGGCCTGGTGGGGGGGCGCATTTCGTTTCCAAAAGCTCCCTATGTACCGGTATACCTTTCAAATCTCACCTCTTCTCACCTCCGCCACCCGCCTCCTCTTGCTCTTCTTCACATACCCCAGGCATGCTTCAGCCTCAGGGCCTTTGCACTCCGTGTTTTCCCCCCTTATTTTGTGTCTGCATTCAGATGTCACCTGCTCAGAGAGGCCTTCTGCACTGACATCACATGATCTATCTACTTATTTTGTTGTTGTTGTTTAGAGTCTAAGTATGCCTCCCCCCGTACCCAGCTATCCTGGGGACAAGCAAAACTTGGCCCTTTTGGCTCCCCACAGTCTCCTCTGGCCTGGAATGTTGCTAGATGCATCCTTCATTTGTTGAATGAAGGAATGATGGGACCATGGCCTTTTCAGGGTTTGTATTTGCCACTGCAAGGGGAGCAAACTCTAGGAAGCAGGACGCTCAGCAGCGGTTACTGCAATGGTCTGGGTAACAGGCTGGGTGTGGCAATGGGGACAATGGTAAGAGGTGGCTAAATTTAAGGTAAAAGCTGAAGGGCTGAGCCAGCAGGTAAGAGGAAGAAAGGAGTCAAAAACTATCTCATGGAGTTGGGGTGAGCAGTGGGTGGCCACTGAGGTAGTCTGTGGAGACTCTTGAAACCAAGAGAGGAAGTGCTGTGGTTTGGAGGCAATGAGGATGGCTCACGTGGAATTCCCAGAGGTCCTTGTGCTGGCCCATCACATTCTCCAGCTGTTCTTCAACGTGTAACCTAGGAGCCAACACCCAGGAGTGAGAGAATACATGCTAGGACTGACACCCAGCCTGGCCCAGTCTGGGGATTCCTCTGGATGGCCTTTGGATCTTTACCCAGTGCTCCCTCTACTAGGAGCCCCTTTATGGCCTTTCTCCTCCAAGCATTGGCTCCAATAGCTCCTCTTCCAACAAACTCCCTGATGGAAGCCCCAACCCCATGCCCAATCAGCACCTTACTATGCCACAGGCCCGGGGTTACGCCCACAAGATACCCCAGCTTCTTCTGTCTGCAGTTCTCTGAGACCTGAGAGTTATGGATTGAAATTTGCTCTCTGCACTCCTGCAACATGTTCTTCCTGGAAGGAGAAAGACAACTCTTAGTCATAGTCTCTGAATAAGCTCCCACTTCCTTCAGCAGAATTGGGGGATGGCAGTGGTCTGTTCACAACTTTCATCATTCTCCTTTCTACTGTGACAGAAAGTGCAACTTTATGGGCCTCTGTTGAGATGATCAACCTGTCCCTCCTGTCCCTCATCAAACCATGCCTCCCCAAGAAGCCTCTGTGATGGGCATAGTAGTGTAGCTTAATAGATTCTAAAGTCCCAGCTTGAGGCCTAGATCTGCTATTCCACTGTGACCATGGAAGAGTTACTTGGCCAGTCTGGGTCTATTTCCTTATATGTAAAATGATAATAGTCATGGAAGGGTGACAGTAGCCCTTAATTCCTATAACTGCGAGGATTAGGTAGAAAAACTAACATACGCTGCTCACCAGACAGTATGTGTGGTGTGGTTAAGCATAGATCCACTTTATCATCAGGTTTTCCCATGTAGTTAAAATCATGGTACACCAGGTGGTGAGACCTCTGGTCACAAGAACAGGTTAGGGAAAGATTCCAAGTATGGAGAGATGGATGGATGGACAGTAAATAGATGGTCGAATGGCTGAAGAGGTGATAGCTGGCTGGAGAAATGATGAGTTGAGGGATGATGGCTGGACATAGAATTAAGGATTGCTAGAAGGATGGACAGATGTCTGGGTGGGTGGAGGGTGAAGAAATGAACAGCTAGATGAATGGGAGATTGGAAAGATGAGAGAGGGTTAATGGATAATTGGATGGATGGAAGATGATCAGATGGAGAGCTGGAGGCATACTGGTTGTCTGGCTGGCTGGAAAAGGACTGCATAGTGGATGCAAATGGGTGAATGCGTGAGTGGGTGGACAGGTACGTAAGTGGGTGACTGGAGGCCTAAATGGGCAGATAAATAAATGAATGGATGGTGGAAGAGCTGGACAGTGAATAGAAGAAAAATTAGAATAACACCAGTGGCTGAAATTTATTTAATAAAGAAACTAGCAATGAATGATCAAACGAGTAAGTTAATCTCAACACCACCATGTGATGCAAAGATGAGCAGGGAAGTCTCTTGTTTAGCTATTCTATTTCACAGAAAGGAAAAATGAGGAGTGTGTGTCCAAGGCATATTTTCCCTAGCTCTTGTTCCTTGCTCTCTCGGGTTGGGGAATAAGGTGGGGAAGAGCTGAGCAGAACCACTTACTTCTGAGCTCCACGTTCCTTCCTTTGGCAGTGCAGCTGGAGGATCCTCAGTGCCTCTGCGGGGAGATAAATCAAAGGGGCCCTGTGTGACCTCTTGGGGAGTCAGGATTGGGTGGAGGTAACAGGCCTACATCATATCACACATTGCAGGGCACCTCGGGGCCTTTAGTGTCTACTTTGAGTCAAGTGGTAGCTAAGGGAAAGGTCTGAGCAGAGAGGGAAGCACCATGACTCGGGTTTCAGTGGGATTCCTCTAGCTGTTCTGGAAGTTGTGGGCTTTTGTGGGTAGAATGGTGTAAAACAATGAAGACAGGGCAGCTGATAAATACCTTGCTTCTTGCTCAAGACCTCCTCTAGGTGCACTTTCTCTCCATTCACTGGAAAACACAGTGACACTTGGAGCCCTGAGGCCACATCCTGTGTACACATTGCAACTTCATGCAAAGACATGCCAGAGTTACAGAAGGCACGGTAAGGTGCCGGGGCAGGGGAGGTATCTTCTTGCCTCCTGCGCCCATCCCCAACCCTCCCCACCCCCACAGACCATCCTGATAGTTTCTCCCATTCTGTGTTCCACATTCCCTATAAGTGCCAGAGGGGGGAAGACCCTGCAGAATGGACAGGATTTACACCAACGGGAGAGATGACTAGAAACAAACACACTATGTCAAGTGGAAACAAAGGCTGTGAAGAAACAAATAAAGCAGAGGAGTGGGATGGACAGAGGGAAGGCGGTAATTCATTTGTAGATGGGGCTGTCAAGGCAGATCTGTTAGAAGGCAGTTTGGGTTGGGAGCTGGAAGGTAAGATAGTAAAAGGCAATTGGTATTATAGAGATAAGAGCATTGCAGGTGGAGGGAACAGCCCATGCAAAGATCTGAGGTGTGCAGAGAACATCAGCAGTGCTCATAAGATCTGTGGGTCCCTATTTTGGTCCTACTTACAGGAGTCCAATTCCCTATGCAGGCTTTCCCAGAGAGCTTGGGCTTCTCCTAGTTCCTCACTGGATTTCTTCTTTGCTGGGCCAAAGAAGAGGACACTATGTGAGTGCAGCCTCTGACCTTGCTCTTCTCTTGCACACTGTGACACTGTACACTCATCTTTCAACAACCTGGAGGTGCCTGGATTTTATAGATGAGGAAGTGGAGGCATTCAAAGTTCAGGTTCTTCCTGGCTAGCTAGGAAGTCTAGGTAAAGGGAGTTTACCTTGCTGAAGCTCATTAATCCGGTTAATCAGGTCTTCAATCTGTGGCTCCAGGCTTCCCTCTGCAGAATGAAAGAAAGATTGAGCCCAAGAAGATAGATGCCCGGCTGTCTAAGGCAGAGAGAGATGAGTGGGTCTTGGTACAATGTCTCTGGTACAAGCAATCACAATGCATTTCTTGATCTTGACTGCCTGCTTTGGTTGGGCTCTGTGAGAGGCCCTTGCGGGTTTGCATTCTGCATGGGAAGACACACCCTATCAATGTGGGTGGCAGTAAATGTTGCAGATGGAAATAAAGTGAAGCAAGGGGTTGAAGGGTGAAAGGGTAGAAGGTGCTTCTTGATATAGAAGGGCCCTACCTGAAGTGAGGAAAGGGAGCCCTGAAGTTCTGTGGGCTGGGGACTATGATGGGGAGAACCCCGCCAGGCGGAGAGACAAGTGCAAAGTTCCAGCAATGGGAGTGAGCCACTACCTTGGCAGCACATGCCCATGGTGATGGCTAAGGGACTGGTGTGGCTGACGTGAGTCTAGTGAGCAAACTGAAAGTACCAGGAGGCAAGGTGGGGGAAAGTGGAGTTGGCAGATCACACAGGGCTCCTGGGACATGGCGGGAGGATTCTAGATGGAATTTTGAGTGTGGTGGAGCCATCTCCCACCTGCTGCACCCTGTCAGAAGCTTAACAGTCACTTCTCATCTGACTCTGGTACCGGCCTCATTTGAGAAATGGGAAAAATGCTTTCATCTTGTGGGTGGCCACTTTAATACTTTCTAGTGACAGAGAGATTATGCTCTCTTTAGAGACCTATCTCTAACTTCTCACAGTCCCAATTTCAGGGCTTTGTATGGAGAAGACTTCCTCCTAGTCCCTGTTTGGTTAAAGGTCATCAGCACAGAGTTGGGCCAAAAGCTTCCCAATCATTGCTGGGTCTCACTACCAACCCCTGACACTCGAGTTCTGGGGTTAATAAACTCAAGCCCTTGATTTTCTGAGACCACCAAGGCATCAAGTCTTGAGACTCCTAGAAGAGTAAATGCTCTCCAAGGTGCTGATTATGACTTAACACATTCCCGAGGGTCTTCATTTTACCAGAGACAGTCATGGCAACTTTGCATTTCCAGTCCTATAATTTCTCTAGCTTCAAGGCAGGTAGCCATGGGGGAGGGGGTAGAGGCTTGCCAGGCTGGAGGAAGGAGAGGTTCTCCTTTCTTTGGAACAGGCCAAACAGACAATGGGTCTGTTGCAGGTGGCCTGGGCTGGGGTTTGAAACTCAAACCTAGGCAGCACTCTGCCCCAGCCCCGCTGTAGGCTGGCTCCTAGGCCCCATCAGCAAGCGAAGCAAGGGGCAGTCATCTGCATTGTCATTTGCCATTTGTATGTAAAAAGAGAGGACAAAGAATACACACGCAAGAATGTATTTTTTTAATCTCTGAAAAAAATATGTAAGAATTTTAAAAACAGTTGCGTGTGTATTATAGTTGCTGTTAGCCCTTGAGCCAGGGGAATGAATTGCCAGTGTGTGTGTGTGTGTGTGTGTGTGTGTGTGTGCGCACGCGTGCGCACGTGGTAGAGTAGGGTTTTCCATCCCCTTACACTTCTTGAATTTTGGAGCTGCACTTTAGGTTCAAAGAATTAAATTGTATAAGAGGGGAAAAGCACAATGGGATAATGTCCCAGGGTTGTATGCTGAGGGGGCTAGTTTCAAACCACATCTGCCTGCCTCAAGACCCCAAGATGAGGCTCACATGACCTTTCTGCAGCTTTTTCACCATCGCCAGCAGGTCTTCAGTCATCTTCAAAGACTTGGTCTGCTCTGTGGAGATGAAAACCAGAATTACAGGATGGAGGAAAGGTCCAGGCTTATTTGGGGAGGGAGGAAGAAAGGTGCCGTGAGTTCTGCAGAAACCCTGAGCTGGAACTGAGGACAGGCTGGGGGGGGGGGCAGGTTTCCAGCCAGAGCAGGGCTCCAGCAAGACCCTGTCCCTTGCCCCTGAGCGTCCTGATACATGCTAGATCAGTCACGACTCCTAATGCTCAGCTTCTCTGAAAGGTCAAAGGACACCCCAGGCATCCTCTTAATGAAATGAAACTCAGGGAGAGAAGGGATGCACTTTTGCTGCTGCTGCTGTTTAAAATCAGTATGAAGTTCTAACTGATGCAGTAGGGCAGAAAGATTGCATATGGATTTTAAAAAAATCACTATAGGTCACAATTTGCAAATTCTTTTTTTTTTTTTTTTTTTTTTTTTTTTAAAGATTTTATTTATTTGACAGAGAGAAACACAGCTAGAGAGGGAACACAAGCAGGGGGGGTGAGAGAGGGAGAAGCAGGCTTCCCGCCGAGCAGGAAGCCCGATGTGGGGCTCGATCCCGGGTCTCCGGGATCATGACCTGAGCCGAAGGCAGTGGCTTAACCAAC
>PITA01031490.1:0-15142 GCA_004023965.1 Spilogale gracilis
TTAAAAAAAATAAACACTAGTTTTATCTCTTACAGTTTATCTGCCTAAAAGAATTTCAAAAAGAGCTTTAGAGACATGTCACTTCCAATTCTTATTAAAACTTCCAAGATGCTTTTGCTGGTAATTCCAAGCAAAGAGATCCCCCAAGAAGGGATCTCTTCCTAATTTTGTGCAAGGGTTTTGGGCTACAAACCAGAGCTAGGGGAATTTAAAGTTGAAACATGTCTTGTGTAGACAATGAGTCTTCACAAGGCTATGGACACTGTGAATTCTTCTGGCAATACATACTTACAGATGAATGCCACTAAGATGTTTTAAAAACTACTCAGATCATGCTGTGACATCTCCCCCCACACACCCGCATGCATCACTGCACAGATGCGAACTCACCCCTATGACACACAGAAACGGAATAAAAGAAAGCTTCCTCTTTTGTAACCTCTAAGGAGTCATCCTTAGCTTGTGGGCTGTTTGGTAAAATTAGCAAGACATCAACAGATTAGTCAGGTTTGATACATTCATGATTTTCCTTTCGTGGCCAAGATTGGCAGCTTTCCAAAACCCAGCTTCCCTGTTTATGTGGATAAGTGATAAAATGGGAGTCTTCTCCTCCTTCCTGTCTTCCTTCCTCTTTGGGTCAACTCTTAAGCGTGGCATCTTTACCAAGTCACTTAACCTCTCTGCTGTGGTATTTTTTTTCTTTCTTATCAGTAAAATGAGAATTACAGAAGTGCATGCCTCAAAGGCTTGCTGAGTAAGTAGGAGTTGGCTAATACCTCGAGGCCCTTAGAAGAGTCTCCCACACAGAAGCAGCTAAAGCCAGTAACAAACCCAGCCACCATTCCCATTACTGCTGCAATCAGAGGTCAACAGAGACGAATGGATCCATTGATTAATAAGTGAGTGAAAGGAGAAGTGGAATATAAAGCTCCATCCTCAGAGAGGATGATTTCCATAGGAAGAGAATGAGCACAGGGCAGCACTCTCGCTTCAGCTGTCTCAAGCCCCTATGAAAAGATAGAGAAGAAAGGATGCCTGTGCTCTCCAAGGGCACACCCCACCACGTACCCAGGGGCTCAGGATGCTGAGTAAGGACTGTGTGCCACCTCTCAGCCCAACAACTTAGTAACTATCACTGCCTGAACATGGCTTAATTTCAGCATTGCCATTTATTAAATGGACATTACAAGAGCCCAGTGGCCACTCCACAGAGCAAACTACGACATCTGAATGACAGGTAGAGAAGGACCTGCTACGACATAGGTATTCAGAACTGTTAGTCCCCCAAATACAAGGAAATATTTTTTGAGAAACTCGCAGTAAACTGTAAATGACTCTAGTTAACATCGCTTCTCCTCTCTGTCCCGGTTGAGTGACAACGATGCTGCAATTATAGATGTTGTTTGGGAATCTATAACATTGACTTTTTTTTTTTTAAAGATTTTATTTATTTGACAGAGAGAAACACAGCCAGAGAGGGAACACAAGCAGGGGGAGTGAGAGAGGGAGAAGCAGGCCTCCCGCGAAGCAGGGAGCCCGATGTGGGACTCGATCCCGGGTCTTTGGGATCATGACCTGAGCCGAAGGCAGTTGCCCAACCAACTGAGCCACCCAGGCGCCCCTAACATTGACTTCTGTATGCTTGCTGCAAACAGACATTCTGTAAGAAATGTGATTCAATGTATTCCAGCGGCTTAAGAGTCTTGAACAGCATACCAATTTTAGACACCAAAGTTTAACTGAAATTTGGTGTATAGATGAGCCCTTCTCTGGAGCTGTACTGAAGGTCCCAGAAGATTCCTAAACAAAGAGCAATCACCAATGGTAATTTTATCCAACTGGATCTAATTATATTTAGCATATTTTATGAAAGAGAGAGAAAAAAAAGAATGAACTCAAGAAAATGTTTTCCTTTTATGATTTACTCTCTAGGAGGCGAAGATGAATTGCCTTATGAAGTTACTTCTTAAAACACAGGGAACGTAACTGTCTAGAAAAAAAAGGCAATGTTTTTCAGAGGTAAATAAACATTCTGTTACAGAATAAATGTGGGCCTTTTAGCACATCCAGCAGTAACTCCCGCAACCTGCAAAGATCACCCCTTAAAAAAAAGTGCTCATGGTGATAATTTGTTATCAGCAGATGTTGAGTACTTCAAGCCAGGGGAGGTTTGGAAACAAAATGGGTAGCTTCTGTCATGCACACAGACCTCCAAAGAAGAGATCCCCCCCATAAACCCAAAAGGCTGGGGCCTCTTAAGGGAAGCAAATGTGAAGGTGATTTTTACATCTGCTTTTCCCTACTAGCAGCTTCCAGACTGCAAAGCCTAAACCAAAGTCCAGGTCTTTGTTTTGTGGTGATAAATACTATTTTTTCAAAGGTCATAATCAGTACTAGGATTCTTTTTGTCCATATTCACATTTAAAGAGATGTTATCAGCAATGTAACACTGACTTTGTATAAAACAGTACATTAATAATTTCTTTTATATCAAAAAAAACCACAGTGCTTACAAACTACACATTCTAGAAGAGGTATCAAAATACATTATGAGTACATTTCCATTGTATGTATTTTTATTTTAAAACTTACTCCTCCAAGTCACTCGTATCTTGGTTGACTTTAAATATCTCCCCTTGCCTTTAATGTTCTGCAATTTCAACATCACGTGTTTAAATGGGTTTAGTCTTCTGGTTTGTACTACTATTGTACTTCATAAACATGAGAATTCACCATTTCTGGAAAATCACCACCCATGATCTATTTAAACATTGCCTCTTCCTTGTTGTCTGTGTTCTCTCCTGGGACTTCTATCTTCTTGTTCCATAACTCAATAATGTTTCTATTTTTCATTTATTTATGTCTCTGCATTCTGGGTATTATCATCAATTATGCTAGGGTTAATCTGCATTTTAAACCTCTCCTAGAGTTATTTCAAAATCATATTTTTCAGGGCACCTGGGTAGCTCAGTCATTAAGTGTCTGCTTTAGGCTCACCTCAGGTCATGAACCCTGAGGGTCAGGGTCCATTAGCCCCACATCCGGCTCCCTGCTCAGTGGGAAGTCTGCTTCTCCCTCTCTCACTCCCTTCTGCTTATGTTCCCTCTCTAGCTGAGTTTCTCTGTCAAATAAATAAATAAAATCTTTTTAAAAGACTGTCTTTTTCATTTGTAGATTTTTCTATTTGCCTGTCTTTAAAAAACTGGTCTTTTATTTTCTTAGGGTTTAATTTCTTCCTATAGGTCGTCGGTATTTTATACATGCCCATTTCACACTCTCCTTCATGTTGTTAGATCATGTCAAGTGTTTCCGTTTAAAACTGCCGTTATGTCTTCTGCTGACTCCTAGGGGCTGTATCTTTGGCTCACTCTCCGATGTTGAGAATAGTTGATCGTTTCCTGGTACGTCTGCTCACGTATTACAGTGAGTATTTCTTTAGTGGGCTTGCTGTTTCCTTGAAAACCCTTGGCAGTCTAGAAGATTGGTACCATTACCTGGGGATGGCTTTGTGCTTTACCCACCCCCCTCCTGCCCCCAAGGGTCCCCAGGGGTCTTTTTCGACATGAAGATTTCTAGGTCAGCAGGTGGTATAAAAAAAGCAAAACCAAAAACTCACATGACACAGGCACAAAGAATACAATTCTTAGCAGATTTCTTTTTCTCTCACTAACCAGGTTTCTTGTTCTCGCTCATCGCTGGTGGCATTTTTTCAGCTTAACTTTCCATTAAGGAAAGGTCCTGGTTTTACACAAGAGGCAGGCATGTCCCAGCTCACACCTCCTCTGGAACCAAGGCCTTAGCGTCATCTCTGTCCCACACAGGCATTAGACTCCAGCCTCCGTGTTCATGAAGAGGCTTAAATCCACGAGGCAGCCATGGCTCAGTTCAACACAGGTTGTACTCTCCCTTTGGACTGCTTTGCTTCAGGCACATGGTAATAATCTTTTCTCACTGATTGACTGCAAAATTAGTTAATGTTTTTAAATCATTTCAAGTATTTTATCCAGTGTTACGAGGTACTTGTAACCATAAATTTTGTTTTAGGTCATCTCAGTCTACTGCATTGCATTGCTTTTATTTATTTTTTTTGCAAGAGTTTTTATCAATACTTTACTGTTTTATTGTTCATAATCATTTAATAAATCAGTCCTTCCCAAGCAGAAGGTTTAGTGGAACTGTATCTCTGATCCTGAGGAGTTAGAAACCCTTCACGTTAGAGCCCAGGAGTCTTTCCCACTTTCAGAAGTAATGGACTAGAGACAAAACTTTCACCCTGGAAGTGAAGTAAATCTCTGAGAGACCTCCTGAGACCTGGGAAGGACTTGGACAATTTCTTGCTCATCACCAACTGATCAAAAGAGAGTATATTACTGATTTCTGACTAAACATAAGAAAGAGAAAGGGGATCTTTTTTTCTAAACACTATTTCGAATGTTACCACTTAAACACTATGAAAACCTGAAAATATGCAACCGCTCCCAAGACGATCTGCCTTAATGTTCAGTAGTAAAAGCCCCACAATACAAACAATATAGCATAAGAATCTTTCCACAAATGTAAACTATGAAACAGAATATGAAACAGACTATTTTAGCGGAAGTCATAGAATTCATCCCACAGAAATGTCAACTTGCAATAATCTGAGATCTTTGAAGGGAAAAATCTCAATGATTTGAGAAAATGGTGATGCCCATATCACCAGTGTACTAAGAAGATTGCCACATTCGCAAGTCATACACCTCCCACTCTGGGAGAAGAGATGACACTGTTTACATCCCAAGTCCAAATCGTAAGTCAGGGCTTTTTCATACTCTCTACCAGATGGAAATGATTCTCCTTATTCTGTCTGGTACATCACAGGTGCGAAGTACTGGGTTGTTGACTAGGCTAAAGTTTGTGCTTACTTGATTACTCAGCTGGAAAAAATAAAAAACCTCACCAGAGCAAACAGTGATAAAAAGTAACTGTAGAATCTTTTGGGAATAATAGATTTAGACAGAACAAACTCTAATTCTGGAATATGATACAGGAGTCTTCATTATGAACTGAAGCGCACTGACATATGTCATCTCTCTGCTGCTCCGGTCTACCCATTTAGACTGGTCTGAGATTCCTGAAGAATTTTTATTCCCCAGAGAGTAGGTGATGTTAAGAAGTCGCTAAATTAATAAGGCAGTGGGTCACATTCGAAGAAAGCATTAGGGAAAGTTTACCGGACACTTGGGAATTATTACTTCACTTAGACTCTCACTCCTAATTTAAAACCGCAAGTTTTTAAGATCAAATTATTTTTCTCACAGACACACTAACAAATGATTATAGGACGATCAGGTGAGAAAAATTTAAAATTTTCTCTGCAGGACAGCCTAATTGTTATAAAGCAGTGCAACTTTTTAAAGCTGCTTAATTGGCTACAGGTTACAATACTAAATATCTAACCCTCAGGCTTATTAGGCCTCAAGTCCAAGCCAATAAAAAAAAAATCACCTATGTTTTAAACATGTAACCCCAAAGCACATTTGAAAATAGCTGTATTCAGAATATCCAGGACTGATTTATTTTTCTTCCTCTCTGTTCTTCTTGGCATGTATCTCCTTGCTCCTCCAAGCGTGGTCCAGGCACTAGCATTATCTCAGAGATTGTTAGATAAAGGGAATCTTGGGCTGCACCTAGGTCCTACTGAATCAGAATCTGCGTTTTAACAAGAATCCTGGGTAATTTGTCTGCCCATTAAGGTTTGAGAAATACTGTGCTGTAGCATAGAAATATTTTCTAATTCAATGTCAAGTATGATATTTCTTTTGCGGATGATGAAAATGTCAAGGAATTAATAGTGATTTTTTTTCACACCTCTGTGGATACAGTAACTACTGAGCTGTATAATGCAAATGGGTGAACTCTATGGTATGTGAAATAGATCTTAATTTTTGTAAAAGAAAGAAAAGATAATAGCAAATGCTTTCATATTGTACAGCATATAGATGGATGGAAACAGTTTCAACTTTTCTCTTTTATCTTAGGAAAAAATTAGATGCATTATTTCCTGGGCCTCACCTGTTCCTAGAGAAAGGGTGCACACCAGGCCTTAACTCTGGGCAGACCTGAGCAAGGCTATGCAGGAGCCTGGCAGTAGGGACGGAACGGGGGAGGGGAGCGCCCCCAGCACACACTCTAGAGCTGCTTTCCTCGGGAAACCGCGTGTGGGAAGACCGTCAGGGGCCCACAACTACCCAATCGAGGGAGGTGACACGGGGGCAGAAAGGCTATCTGCCAGCTGCCTGCTCCCCAGAGCGGGGGGGAGGGGGGGTTTTCTCCCGCATGGCACCCTCTGCCCGCCCCTGCCAACCCCCAACCTCCCCACAAAACAGACCCCTCCAGATTCTTAAATAAAACCCCCGTAGTCGCTCGAAGTTCCCCGCAAACGACCTCGAACCCCTCGCCTCCACAGCGGACAAGGATCCCGCACCTCCTGGGCGCCTGTGGCGAACGCGCCTGGCGCGGGTGGTGGGAACGCCTCCCGCACTCTCCGACCTAACCTGGCGACCTGGGGGCGGGGTGCACCTGGCCAGCTCGCCAGTCAGCGGCCCCCAGCCCACCTGTGCGGAGTCTGGCAGCGGGGGGGCCGGAAGGCGCCCGGCGCAGGGAAGCGAGGTACTCCTCCCTCCCTCAGACCCCGAGTCCCGCCGCCCAGCCCGTGCCCGCGGCGCAGCGACAAGGGGTCTGGGGGCACGGACCGCCGCGACGGCTCCACACCGACACCTGCCCATCCCTGGCGGAGTCCGTACCCCGAGGTCACGCTCTACCGGGCCAGCTTACCCGGGTGCGCTCCCCAGAGACACAACCTCGACGCGCACGTCCCTCGGCTCGCCCTGGGCCCGGCGCAGGCTCGCACCGCGCGGGAAGGGAACGCGTGTCCAGAAGCGCGCGGCCCCGGCTCGCCCCCTCCTCCCGCCCGCGCCCCGCGCCCGCGGCACTCGCACTTACAGGCAGGGGTAGTAGCCGTAGGCCGGCCGCGGGGGCTGAGGCGAGCCGTCGTCTCCAGGCTCCGAATCCAACAGCAGGTAGTCCTGGCTCTCGTTGCGCCGCGCGCCGGCCCCGGCCACCCGCCGGGGAGAGCCGCCTCTGCGGGGCGCGAACCCCGGACTCTGGCTCATGGTGCGAGCGCCCGGCCGCGGAGGACCCACTCTCGGGGCAGGCACGTCGGTGGGCCCGGCGGACCGCTGCACGGAAACCCCGCGCGCAGGGGCCCGCGCGACCCGTGACACGCGGCCGGCCGGCCGCCGGTAGACCTGCGAGCCGGGCACCAAGTTGAGGCGGGGGCGACGCGGACGTCCGCGGTTCCGAGCTCTGCGAGCGGCTGCCGGGCTAGCCAGGGGAGAAGTCCCCACTCAGGGAGTCACCGGGGACCTGGCCGGAGCGCGTCCGGCGAGGGGACCTCGCGGGGAGGGGGCCGGGGCTCCGGGGCGGAGCGAGCGCGGGCGGGGCGGCGGGCGCAGCGGCGCGGGCGAGCGCAGAGCGCAGACCCCGGCGGAGGAGTGACCGCGTTCCTGGAGGCTCCGACCTCGCTCCCGCCGACCCGCGGGGCTCCCCGCCTTTAGAAGGATCTCTACGGGCGTCCAGAAGTCAGCCGGTCTGGCCCCCGCCACTTTCGGGGCCGGGATAAGCCTGAACTAGGCGGAGCCACACGCGGGCGCTCCTTCCTTCTTTCCTTTCTTTGCTCTTGCCTTTTTTCTTTTCTCTTCTTTCCTTCCTTTTTCCTTCCTTCTTACTTTTCTTTGATTCTTTGATCCTTCCTTCCCTCCTTTTTCTTTCTACCCCCTAACTCTGCTTATTTGGAAATCATACAAATTGAGAACTTTCTAGGAATGTTCCTTTAAGATTCTTGGAGAACCAAAGAAAGTTGTTTTGGTTTTGTTTGTTTTAAAGACCAAGACAGGGGAACCTGGGTGGCTCAGTTGGTTGGGCCACTGCCTTCCACTCAGGTCATGATCCTGAAGCCCTGGGATCAAGTCCCACATCTGGCTCCCAGCTCTGCTTCTCCCCTCGCATGTTTTCTCTCACCCACTGTCTCTCTCTCTCAAGTAAATAAATAAAAATCTGTTTTTAAAAAAGATTTTATTTATTATTTGACGAGAAACACAGCTAGAGAGGGAACAGAAGCAGAGGGAGTGAGAGAGGCAGAAGCAGAGGGAGTGAGAGAGGCAGAAGCAGGTTTCCCGCTGAGCAAAGAGCCAGATCTGGGGCTAGATCCTGGGTCTCCAGGATCATGACCTGAGCTGAAGGCAGCCGCTTAACCACTGAGCCACCCAGGTGCCCCAATAAATACAAATCTTAAAAAAAAAAAAAAAAGACAGATGACTCTTCAGACTGTCTTCATTCTCTTAGGGCATTTTCTCTCCCATTCCCAACCCCGAAGTTATTGTAACTCTTTATTTAAAATAGGCAACATTCTATGTTCCCAACACCAGATGTTCCCAGTTCCTGAGCAAACCAACAAAAACAGGCAGGCATTTTCTGATGATGCGATAAAGAAGCCAGCAACCTGCTTACTTCAGAGAAAACCTTTCCTTCCATTGCTGCAAATGCTGAAATTATTTCTCTGCCAGATGTTTCCTACAATTCCTAAACTGTTTTTAATTTTAAGATTTAGTTTTAAATTCTGATTTAATCTTCACAGATGTGAGAACTTAAAAGTTCTCAGCAAGGATGAATCAGTATCTATAGTAATTTAAGAAGTAGTCAATTAGGGGGTGCCTGGGTGGCTCAGTGGGTTAAAATTTCTGCCTTCAGCTCAGGTCATGATCTCAGGGTACTGGAATAGAGAGGCCTGCATCTGGCTCTCTGCTCAGCAGGGAGCCTGCTTCCTCCTCTCTCTCTGCCTCCTTCTCTGACTATTTGTGATCTCTCTCTGTCAAATAAATAAATAAAATCTTAAGAAGAAGAAGAAGAAAAAGAAGAGGAAGTCCTCGTTGTCAATTAGGAATCCATTGACTCAGGGCGCCTGGGTGGCTCAGTCTTAAGTGTCTGCCTTAGCCTCAGGTCAGGATACTGGAGACTGGGGATGGAGCCTGGCATCAGGCTCCCTGCTGGGCGGGAAGCCTGCTCTTCTCTCTCTCTCTCTTTCTCTCTCTCTCTCTCTCTGTATTTCTGTCAAATAAATAAATAAAATCTAAAAAAAAAAAAGGAATCCATTGACTCATTTTTTCAACAAATATTTAATTAATGCCAACTGTGTACCAAGCACCATTTGGGATTCAGAAGCTAATTAGCCTGATAAGGGCCTTGTCTGCCTTCGCAGGACTTTCATGGAGGAAAGGGAGACAGAGATTAAACAAGCAAATGAAAAGTATCAGACACAAAGGATACAATGAAAATAAAACTGATGGGATAGTAACTGGGGACTATTTCAGGTTAGGTGGTTAAATAGGCCTCTCCAAGGATGTGCTTGTTGGGTGAAGAGAGAGGGTGAGGAGCCAGATATGAAAAGATCAGAAGTCCATTATGGTTGGAGTGAAGAGAGCTGGACTGTCTGAAATTCTGAAGATCCTTGCTTCCCATGAACAGATGAGCAATGAAATGGATGTTGGAAGTGTGAGCAGAAGCAATCAGCTTGATAGAGAGTGAAAATAGATCACAAATTTAGAGTTTTTGAGTTTGCCAGCACACTAGAAACTAAAGCTTGAGAGGTGGGAACCACTGCACTCTGAGGGCCTAGTTCTATATGTGGCCTAAGTATGTGGAATAGATGGATGGATGGATGGGTGGATGGATGGGTGGCTGACTGGACAAATGGGTGGCTGGCTGGATGGATGGGTGGCTGGCTGGCTGGATGGGTGGCTGGCTGGATGGATGGATGGTAGGTGAATGGGTGGGTGGATGGATGGGGGTGATGGATGCATAGGTGGATGGATGGATGGATGGATGGATGGATGGATGGATGGATGGATGGATGGTAGGTGAACGGGTGGGTGGATGGATGGGGGCGATGGATGGGTAGGTGGATGGAGTATAGACAAAAAAAAAAAATACAAAAACACTCTTGACCACCAAAAGTACGTTTACCCTGAGAAACCTTGGTCATTTTGAAGTGTGTTGTTCCTGATTTTAGGAATCTCCTTTTTTGATCTCTCAACAACAGAGCCATGATTTAAAGTTATTATTTTCTGATAATTATACATAGCAATAAGATACTCTGCTTGAAATGTGTTTGCTCCTGGTAAATGCTATCTGTGAGAAAACAACAGCTTTGATGCTTGAATGAATTAGTTAATAAATGTTTAATTTAAACAGCACCAAGACAATCTGTTTAGAAACATCAAATGCAGGAAACAATTTAGTGAGGGAAGTAATATTCAAATATTTTCAACGGGACTCAAATTCTATGAGTCAAAGCAAAGTTGGAAAAACTGATGGTGTTAGCTGAAGTGTTAGTCTTTAACTTAAAAAACAAAACTTGAGGGTGCCTGAGTGGCTCAGTGGGTTAAAGCTTCTGCCTTCAGCTCAGGTCATGATCTCAGGGTCCTGGGATCAAGGCCCACGTTGGGCTCTCTGCTCAGCGGGGAGCCTGTTTCCTCCTCTCTCTCTGCCTGCCTCTCTGCCTACTTGTGATCTCTCTCTCTCTGTCAAATAAGTAAATAAAATCTTTTAAAATCAAATTGAGATAGAATTACTTTGTTGTTCTAGTTAGTTGAACTGTTTGTGCCTTTTTTCATCACAGTTTTTCCTACTAAGGTAGCAACCTTCACACTGAAGAAGTTATTACAGTAAACTGATGATGTGACATCAGTTTATCATTTTGCAACATAAGACATGTTTTTCTCTATTATCTGACATACAGTTGGTACTGGACCATAAACCCCATCTCTCCCCAGAGGCAGGAGGTGGTGCACATGGGGCTGGAAGACTCTGAAGGACTTTATGAGGAAGCATAAAGAGGATCGGTTTGGAGTCTGAAAGCCTAAAGCCTGGGTTCTTGTTATAACCATTCCCTGAACGGAAGGTTTATGATTTCAGAAAACATGTTTAATCTCCTGCTTCATTGATTCATTGTTAAGTGACAGATTATTACTGAGGACCCCTCCGTCTCTTTCTGTATTGTATGCTTATCTAAGAAGTTTCATCTCCTCCACTACATTTAAAAATACAGTAAAACAAGAAGACAACTTCTCAAACTAGTAACATGTCTTAATCAAGTCCAACCAGTTGAGTGGTTGTGGATCAAAGAAGAGGGCTGAATGAAAAAATGACTGTTCTCAAAGTGAAACTGTTGGACGAATAAAGAAATCTTGATTCCCTCAGAGGTGGAGTGTTACAGTCTCACATTTCGTGAGCTCCTGTCCTGTTTTGAAGGTACTGACATGAAACACAACACCCCGTTGTAACCCCAAGACTCGGGGATGGAGATGGGCTTTGTTCCCTGTGGGGTGGGAGGGACATCTCACACAGACACTACTGTTTGATTATTGGTGAGTTTTACAAAAGCTGGTATAATTAATATAACAGTATTTTGAAAAGTCAAGTGAAGCAAAATTAATAAGGAAAAGGGTTGCCCTCTAGAAGGTCTCAGGCTAGGAGCCCAAAGGCATGGACAACAAAGTTACCTCTGGCCTCAGGGACAAAGGTTTGGGAAAGCTTTGAGATGCTTACTGACTCAGGAAGACACGAGAAGGAGCCTCGTGGAAGCCTGGGCCAGCTGCTCTTGCTGATGGGAAACCACGGACACAAGAGCTTTTCTGGGAAATGCAATTTGGGGTTAGTTGGCTGACAGCTACAGATAATAGTTGAGTCGGGAAACCATCTGGATAATGTAAAACATGGAGCCCCTGAATCCTGACTCCTAAGTCACATAGAATCCATTGGGGAAAACGGAAAACACCCCACAAGCTGAGTAAGGCCTATGCGTCTCTCAGGGAAGGTCTGTGTAGATGAAGGCAGATGGTTGCTGATGCTACATCTCTGACCTTCCATATCAGAATTTTTATTTCAAGTAAGGGGGTTGTAATAAGTACATTTATTATCTCTGTTGCAGCTAAAACTTTATTGTATTAAACATGAGAACCATTATGGGAAACATTAGCAACCTATTTTAATTTTTAAAAATATTTTATTTATTTATTTGACAGAGGGTAACACAGCAAGAGAGGGAACACAAGCAGGAGGAGTGAGAGAGGGAGAAGCGGGCCTCCTCCAGAGCAGGGAGCCCGATGTGGGGCTTGATCCCGGGACTTTGGGATCATGACCTGAGCTGAAGGGAGACGCTTAACGACTGAGCCACCCAGGAACCCCTGTTTTAATTTTTGCTGTAACTTGAGCTTAAATAGACATCCAGCATCCTAACCTTATTATATGGATATTCCAGTGGGATTACATGGCTTCATTGAGGACAGGCCATGTTGGAGTAAATTAATTTTTCTTTTGGTAGAGTGAGTGGAGTGCTTTCAGTAAACTGTTGATCAAGGGCATCGTGTAATATATTTGGCAGCAAGAATAACAAGTATGGACTGGGTAGTAGAGGAGTGTGGTTCATAAACAGTCCGAGGACAGTTGAGAACACTGCTGGAGTATGGGGTGCTGTGACCCAGTAAATGCAGACATATCAAGAATGGAAGGAGCTGGGCACCTGGGTGGCTCACTGCGTTGAAGCCTCTGCCTTCAGCTCAGGTCATGATCTCAGGTTCCTGGGATTGAGGCCCCTATCGGGCTCTCTGCTCAGCAGGGAGCCTCCTTCCTCTCTTTCTCTGCCTGCCTCTCTGCCTACTTGTGATCTCTCTCTCTGTCAAATAAATAAATAAAATCTTAAAAAAAAAAAGAATGGAAGGAGCTGCCTTACAGGTATTTTCCTATCACTGGAATATTTGAGTACAGCCTGGACCTCAATTTTCTTCTTTCTTTCTTTCTTTCTTTCTTTCTTTCTTTCTTTCTTTCTGTCTTTCTTTCTTCCTTTCTTTCTCTCTTTCTTTTACCATAATTTTCTACATAATGCTTTAAAATGAATGAATGTTAACATGGTAAATTCAACGAACACCCAGATCCCTTAAGAAAAAGAAAAAAAAAATTAACCATCTCCAGGGATCCAAAATGCACAGTTGACAAAAATCAATATCTATTCCTAATGTATGTTAAAAAAAAACTTAGTAAACTAGGAATAACAGACATATCATTACTATGGTGAAGAATACCTGTTTCTAATAAAACCAACATGGAGAAATACGAAAGATGAGTTCACTGATACAAGGAATAAGATAAAGGTGTAAACTAAATAAAACATGATAAATCATAGGAAAAGTTTAAAAAAGAATCTAAATCTCTTAGTTGACAGATGACTTAATTGTCTACTACAAAAAAATTAAGATTTTTAACTGAAAATTATGAACACCAAGGAATGAGAAACGTGTTTGGAACAGTGTTCGAAGTATAAACGAAAGAAAAAATTCAGTAGTTTTCCTACATGGTACTCCTATATAATAGCCCATCAAAATATAGTAAAATCTACAAAATATAAGATAGAAATAAATTTAACCCAGTACTGTAGAACCCATGTAAAGAAAATTATAAACTTAAAATGAGTCAGTCTACAAAAAGTATGTATTTAATTGATAGATTGATGAGACTGCTGTTAAATTTATAGAATTTCGGTATAAGATTTTTTTTAAAGATTTCATTTATTTATTTGACAGAGAGACACATTAAGAGAGGGAACACAAACAGGGGGAGTGGGAGAAGCAGGCTTCCCAATAAGCAGGGAGCCTAATGTGGGGCTCCATCCCAGGACCCTGGGATCATGACCTGAGCTGAAGGCAGATGGTTAACTACTGAGCCACCCAGGCACCCTTGGTACTTTCTTTTTTAAAAGACTTTATTTGTCAGAGAGAGAGAGAGAGAGAGAGAGAGAGAGAGAGCGCTCAAGCAGGGGCTGCAGCAGAAGGAAGAGAGGCAGACTTCCCACTGAGCAGGGGACCTGATGCTGACCTTGATCCCAGGACCCTGGGCAGAGGGTTAACCCACTGAGTCACCCAGGTGTCCCTAGAAAGTATTATTTTCAATATTGTCTTCCCCTATAGGGACAGATTTTCTCTATTATTTTTTCTAAGAATAAATGTGACAAAAGCAAGTAAATTCATTTTTAGAAAGCAGTGAAAGGAACTCGCTCTATAAAACATTAAATGATTTAGTAAAACCACAATAGATGGATATTCACAAAATGGAGACATTAAAAGAATATAATAGAAAGTTCAAAGACTTAAGGATATAAAGGATTTCATGGTAGGATAAAGGACATATCCTAACTCGTTAGAAGAAATGAAGCCATACTGAATAAAGGGAAGAAGGTAAGAGATTTATGTCTCCACCTTTGCCATAAAATAAATGGGGATGCCTTAGGAAATTGAATGTAATCTTAAAAACCATAAAACCTCTAGATAAAGATTCAGGTGAGCTTTTTTTCTTAATGTGTAATCTTCAGGTGGGTAATGGCATTCTGAGCATTCACCAAAAGCTGAAACAATAAAGACTTAAAGGTTTGACTAATAAAAGCAAAAACTTAGATCTGTGTGTGTATTCAATTACACACACACACACATACACACACACACACACACACAACCTTTGAGAGCTGAGCTAATGCCACCCACCCAAACCACTTCATGCCTGGAGGTGTTCACAGAAGATGCAGTTGAAAATTTAGCTTTCCTGGGGCACCTGGGTGGCTCAGTTGTTGGGCGTCTACCTTCGGCTCCAGTCATGATCCTGGAGTCCCTGGGTCAGCCCCGCATGGGGCTCCCTGCTAGATGGGAGGCTTGCTTCTCCCTCTCTCACTCCCCCTGCTTGTGTTCCCTCTCTAGCTAGGTCTCTCTCAGTGGAATAAATAAATGAAATCTTAAAAAAATAAAAATAAAAATAAAGTTCAGCTTTTCTGTGGGTTCCTGGTTCCTTTTGTAGAATGCATCTCTAAATATTTACAAAATTTCTATCCATTTGATTCCAGTCAGTTTCATGTGCCAATAATTATACACATTTCTGAAGGTGGGGGAGGAGTTGTGTTTCTTATAGTTGCTGTGCTCAGTCACCTCCTGACACCAGTCTCCCTCTCTCCCCTCTCCCAGGTGCAGCCCCAGCATCCTTCCCTCCCCCCAGGCTGCGGGGG
>PITA01031491.1:0-15147 GCA_004023965.1 Spilogale gracilis
TGATACTTTATATTCATAGGTCTATTTGTTTTTAAAACCTTCTATAACCAATCTACTTGGCAGTTTCTGAGGGTTACAATATGCAAGAGGAAGTTTGCATATTTTAGTTTTGAAAATCTTTTTCCTTTTTGAACCAAAATTTACTTATGAAGAATTCTAAAACTTCATTTTCACATCTTATTCTGAAGAAAGGTCATTCAAACACAAAGCTTTTTCTTAATATTGTAATACATGTCCTCTGAACCTAGAAAATTTATTAACATTTTTCCTTAAAGATTTATTTATTTTAGAAAGAGAAAGAAAGAGAGTACATGTGCAGGGGAGAGGAGCAGGGAGAATCTTATGCAGACTCTGCATGGAGGGCAAGCCTGATGGGGGCTTGATCCCACAATCCTGAGCTCATGACCTAAGTCAAAACCAAGAGTCAGTAGCTTAACCAACTGTGCCACCCAGGTGCCCCTAGAAAATGTTTATCTTGAAGAACAAGAATGACCCTTTAGCTCTTTCCATACTAGAAAGCTAAATTAAAAATTTGTGTAAGGTAAGTATGTGGAAATCTACCACAACATAATCAAGCGTCCAAATTACCTTGCTGTGTGTTATATTTCACTAAAGAGAATAAAGCTTAAAGTATGTAGACCAGTCTCAAGTATGAAAGTACTATCATTTCTGAAAATTTTTTTTAAAGATTTGAGAGAGAGAGAGACAGCGAGCACAGAGAGACAGCAGGCGCACGAGAGGGAGAGGGAGGAGCAGGCTCACCACCACGCAGGGAGTCAGATTCAGGGCTATATCTCAGAACCCTGAGCCAAAGGCAGATGCTTAACCAACTGAGTCACCCAGACTCCCCATTTCTGAAATATTTTAAGTATTAGTATTAATAAAATCTGTAGGACAACTTTCTCACTAAGTAAAATACAATAATTGAGCTGCCAAATACATTTGGGGGGGGACTTTTATTTTCTCTTGAGAACTAAGATATCAGAGAACCAATGGAGACTTTTAGAACTAAAAGAGGATTTAGCAACCATCAAGTCCAATTCCCTGTTTTCATGTGTAAGAAAACAGATATTCAAAAAAAGTGGAGTGAAGGGAGCTAATGGGAGAAATCAGAATTAGAGCTCAGCTCTTCTGCCACCACATCCACTTGTTTTTCCACTATCTCATAGTGCTGGAAAGTAATGTTTAGAGATCTGCTGGAGCAGAATGGATTAACCCTATTATCATGTTTGATTTACAAATATCAAGGCAATAAAATCATGAATTTACAAAACTGGTAATGAAAATTAAGATGATGGTGCTAAATGTTAATAAGAACACAGAAGTACAATCAATGAGAAAACAGGCATCTATCAAATCAAAGAATTATTTACATGAAGACTAGCATGTATTTCCACATTTTAAAAATTTAAACATCTGAAAAAAATTTGACATTTTTTGAAGTTTTCCTAAGTACCTCACTGTGCTTTTCATTACTGTGAAACTATTTAAACCCTAAAAATTACTAGCCAGTAAACTGTCAAGAATAGCAGACTAAAATATATAGACTATACACTACCATAATACACAAAAGTAGTTAACTTCTCTAACATTTAGGAGACAGGCCTAAATAGGCTCTAGTCCTATCAAACTATAGGACTCCAATGACTTTAACCACCTTGAACTCACTGGTCAGTATATCCCACTATTTATAGGACTTCACCTGAATTTTCTGTAAACACCTCACACACTTCTTTCCTCCAAAACTCCCTTTCCCTGTTGCTATTTCAGGTTATAGCTCCACAATGAACCAGGTACTCAGGAACTGCGTCTAAGCCTGTGTCCCCTGACCACATACAGTCTTGTACAAATCCCTGCCCTCTCCAAGCCCAATTCAACTACCTTGGTTCAAAAAGTCTTTTATCAACTCTCCCCAGTGCTTAAAACAACTTCCTAAATGTTCTCTCTGCATCCGGATTCTTCTCATTTAGTTAACCAAGACTATGATTTGACAACATCACTGCTCCAATTAAAGAATTCAAAAAGCTCCAGAGTCTAAATGATGAAGTCTAAACTCTTCTGCACTCTACCCTGACAGGTGCCTCTTTGGACCTTTACTATCTTCCCCCACTGGCCCCACACTCACTAAGAGCTCATGTGCCACACTTCTCCTCCCAAGCACACTTACTCTCTCTCATGTGTTTCTGCAGAAGCTATCTGAAACAAGTAACTCTAAGCTGCGGTATTTGCCCATCTGCGAAATGGGGATAAAATACTACTTACCTTAAAAGGTTCGCTAGCAGGATGAAATAAGATTTTTGCAATGTGCCTGGTATGTTAAAATAGGTATTCCTGCTGGCATGCTTTTTCTTTTCTGGCCTCCTCTCTGAAACCTTTTGGGATTTTCCCAAGCTTGTTGCATGTGTAATCCTATATAAGGATGGCAGATTTATTTGTCCAACTTTCCCATTAGCCTACGAGTATCCACAGGGTGAAGGTTAAGACACAATTAAAAAAGTAAGGATCTACAGTCTGTCACCCTACCTTTTACCAGTGGGTGGCCCTGAAGGAGTTCCTTAACCTCTTTAACCTCAGATGCTGAGAAGATTAAGTAACAGGCTCAATGGTTATATATCTGCATGTAGTAAGTGCTCAACAAAGTTAACTTAGACAACAAAATAGGATGCACAGAATAAACACTTGTTAATTTTGACAGTTGTATAGTATGGGCTGTACCCTATTTACCATCCATGTTCATTTCATAAACAATTTACAATGGAAAACATTTTTATTTTAGAGATAAGCACTACATTTTAGTAAACCTAAAGATGTTTCATTACCTATTAGTGAAAAACATGACCATTTCTAGAAAGATATTCTCTGCTTTTAGTCATCCAACAGAGGACACTAACTGCACAGATTTCTCAAATTTAAGCTATATATACAGCATTCTAATAATATTCTACTTGGGGGGAAAATGCTTTATTTCTAAAAACCTGATGTAGGTTTAAATATGGCTCTATCCCAAGTACTAAAAGTCTTCTAGGGAAGGTCTAAACCGGGTGCTTCTTGTGTGCTTAGGGACTTAAAATTTTAATTTTTCAGGTCTTAGGATTGTCATGTCACCCTTTCTACCCATATCTGAAATGTTACCAATTCTCTACACATTGCAGAGAATCACGCCTGGAGAGTATACTTCATGGGATGGTTTTGGAAGCTTACAGACTCGAAACAATGCTGTTTGTATGTGATGCCAGTGCTCTTACCTTGTTAAGATGAAGACTATAGCTTATTCTTTGTCATGGTTGTGACTAGAAAGGACTATCTCTTGCATCTTCTTAGGAAATAGTGTTTGAGAAAGTATTTGAATTGGTATAAAGCTGTGGAATTTTTAACTTATGTGGACTGTGGAGAGACTCTTACCTTGTAGTTTTCCACATGTGTTTTAAGAAAATTGCAAATTTTGATGGTGAAATAAACACAACAGTGAAAATAAAAACGACTTACTGATTGTATGATATATTGTATTATATTCTCATGTTGATGGTGATGATTCAGATCTAAAAAACTGCACACACAAAGAAAATTCCTTCTAGTATATACATAAATTAGTCCCCACATGCTGCTGGTGTCAGAAAAAAAATGAGAAATTAAACATAAATAACAAAATAGCTACCATCTGTTGAGTATCTGTGACATGCTAGGCATGTATGAGAAATCTCATTAACCCTGGTAAGAAAGCTCTTAGGTAAGTAGTATTTTTTTCTCCATTGTACAGATGGGCAAATACTTCAGCTTAGAGGGTAAAGTTACTTGTTCCAAATACTGAGAAGAGGTACTGGGACAAACTCAAATTCTCTCAGAATCCTGGGCTCAATGGCTTCAAAAGACAGCCTTTCCTCAAACCCACACTTTACTTCATGGATAGACACAAATTTGTGATGATGGAATAGCCTCAAAATGTAAAGAATTCAGATCTGAAACTAATGAAATGTACTCGTCTAAAGAATGAAAATATATCCTTACATGGAAACGTGACACAGTTTTTCCTCCTACAGTTAGGGCTGCTCTTTTTCCATTATGGTTTTCCTTTGGCGTATATTTTAGAACGTGACAGTCTTGTACCTAAGGAAACAAACATAAAAAAAAACTAAGTATATGCTAAGATACAGTTTAACATATCATACCACCCACACTGAAGCCATGGGACAGTTAGAGATTCCCTAAAGTTAATTATCTCATCATTCCTCTAACACCAACCACAATCTTAAAATATAGAAGTAACTTTAAAAAGAAATGTCAAGTACAAACAGAGCATACAGACAACACATATAGAAAAATGCCTAATACATAAATACACAACAGAATGAGTATGAAGAAAATATGTATTTACCACCACCCATGTCAAGTAGAATCCTTAAAGCCTGTGTGTCTCTGCTAGTAATCTCCCTCCCCAGGTTTTTGTTTTTTTTTTTTTTAACCCCTGGAATAGTGGTTCTCTAAGTGTACTCCTCAAACGAGCAACATCAACATCACCTGAAAACCTGGTGAAAATGCAGGTCCTCAAACCCCAGCCCAGACCAACTGAATCAGAATCTCTCTGTTTTATAAACCTTCTAGGTGATTAAGGCTCCCTAAAGATTGAGAAGCACTGCCCTAGAAATAAATACTATTCCTGACACATGGTAATCATTTACTGACTTTTCTTTACAGCTGCTACCTTTGAAAGCATGTAGTTTATTGCTGCCTGCCTTAGACTTTGTATAAACAGAATCAGATTGTATACACTTTTCCACGTCTTGTTTCTTTCACTTGTTTATATTTCTAAGTTTCATCCACATTGCTGTATGTAACTCTATTTATTTCATTGCTATCCTGCTTTCTATCACATGAATACCATGACTTATTCATCCATTCTGCTATTGGACATTTGGGTTATTTCTAGTTTTACAGTATTAAGAATAATACTGCTATAAACACTGTTGGAAAGTAATAAATTTCAAGTTTTCTATTAGCACTCAGGAGTGGAACTGCTAGAAGAGTCACCTATCTCAACTTTACCTATAATTATGCTAAATTGTTTTCTTAAGTGGCTGTACCAAGCTTTCATTCCTGAAAGCTCCCTAAGTTCCTTAGAGTTTTAGGAACTATAATCTTCTCTTTAATCATTCAGAGTCAATAAAAACGTCCTAAGACTTGTAGCCCCCTGGGCCTATGTGCATGAGCTTTCATTTTAATCACCAACATCTGTCTAATCACTTGTCTAAGACTAGGTCCCAAAGATGAACTCAGGTGTTCAAACTGATTTGGGGAATGATGGTCTCCTAATTCAGAAACTTCTCTAATAATCATAAACACAACAGCAGCTAGTGTATATTGGACTGTTTTAAGTGCATGACATTTATTACCTTGTGCAACCCTTACAAAAACCTTTGAGGTAGGTAATAAATACTTCTTTTACCAAATACAATTATATCTTCTGCAGAGGAGGGAGAATGTTCCAAGGAACATAGCTAGGAAGTGGCAGAAATGAGATCTAAAGTCAGATACTCTGGTCTCAGGGACCACAGTCTTAACCATTAGAGTTTATCTTATCTCAGAGAACAAAATGCTGCTACTCCAGACAAGAGTGTTACATTCCAAGTTGGCAAAGAGATCAAAATTTTAATTTTGAGTTGAAAGAATGAAAAGAAGTTGGACTGAGATTTTCCAATTATGAATTCAACTAGTACACCAGTGAGAAGCTAGGCTACAATCCCGTTTTTTATTCACAGTTATCCTTATGCCAGTTATCCCTATGCCAATATCAAGAAGGCCACCAGTCAGGCAAGAGTGAAACATTCACGGAAACAGAAGTAAAGTTCTTTATTAGTATTTACGTGTGACATTAGCCCCTGCTTCAACACACAGTCACGTGCTTCAGGATACAAATACTGTCCATTCAGGTTTGCACAAATAGATCTTGGCACACACACAGATCTGTTACATCCTCTTTTTCTTTCCTACCTGAAGTAATGTAACCACATGCTTTTGACCATCTTTGGTCCATAAAGGCATCATACCCAGCTTCAGTGCGATAAGGCCTACTCTAGAGGAACCTGGTAATTAATAAAAGCAAATTAGTGTTATTACAAACTTTTCCAACATTCCCCAACATGAAGTAACAGTATTCCCTACACTGAAGTTTCAATATGAGCAACAGTTAAGAAACATGCTAATATATTCACAGAGTAAAACACTATTGTTCTTAGAGATTTAAGAGACTTCAACCATGGCTGGGTAATATACAGTAATTTATAATTACTTAATAAATCGCTGTGTAATGAATAAACATATGAAATTGTACTAAATAAAGAAAATAGGTAAACTGAGATAGTCTGGTTTTAAAATAATGGTATTAAGAGAGGACATGATAAATCCATCATTAATACTTTGCTTTTCTAGTATCAATTTATATGTAACCTCATTAATTAGAAAACATCTACTCAAATTTTAAGAACTTAGCTGATATTAAGGGATGACACCAGTGGTCAAGTTGCTAAAATATGTCAGCCTCCACCACGCCACTTAGATTTTTTGCCTAAGTTAGTAAAGTTGCTCCACTAAGAACTTTTTTTTTTTAAAGATTTTATTTATTTGTCAGAGAGTGGGAAAGAGAGAGCATGCACACATGCATGAACAAGCAGGGGGGAGTGGCAGACAGTGGGACTGGCAGGCAGGGGGAGTAGCAGGCTCCTGGCTTTGCAGGATCCAGGGATCATGTCCTGAGTTGAAGGCAGATGCTCAACCAATTGAGCCCACCCAGGTGTTTCTAGAACTTCTGATCACTATATAATTCAACTGTCACAATAAACCCCAACCAAAGACCACATTCTCAACAGGACAGATCTTATTCTTGGTCTGGCTACACATGGGTTTAGGACTCTACAACGCACAAAGAGCCGATTCCAGTGCTTGCTTCAGCAGCACATATACTAGGGTTATGCTTGGCAAACCTGGAGTACTAGAACATTCCAACTGAAAACATCTGCGTGACATAGTGTACTTTAGATCCTACTCCTCCAGCTTTTCTTCCCTGATTTATTTTATATGTATATATATTTTTTAATCTGAAGGAAATAAGAAAACATATGCAGAATGATTTTCCTTTCACCCACAAAACAGCTTCTTCAGTCTTGGTTGCCATCAGATATTTACTAATAGTAGACCAGCATGCTAGAAATAACCTTGCAAACCAAACCACAATGAAACAGACACACTGAAGACATGAAAAGTAAATTCAAGAGATCAAAGATTCATCAAGCAGTCACTACAATTTTGAATGTTCCAGCCACACAGTGACTAGGAAATGAGAAACCATCAAATATAAAATAACTACCTGGTTCCCAGGGATGTAGAGGCCATGGTTCATCTTTCAAAGGACACAATTTACTTGCTAACTGGGCTTTGTTTTCATCAGAGACCAACTGCTTAATAAATGGGACATTTTCTTCAGAAAGATGCTCATCCCACCAAGTACCACTCCTGCCATGGAGACTTCTAACCAAAAGCCAGATGTCCGTTCTGTAAAAAGAAAAATTAGAAAAGAAAACAAAATATAAAAAGTTCCTTCATTTAATGTGGGGAAGGGAAGTCACATGAGTTGGAAAGTGTAGTCTGGGCCTTAGGAAAGGATCTGGACTCTGTGCAAGTTTTTTTTTTTTTTTTTTCCTTACATCCCTTATGATAACAATGGGGTTTACACTTTAAGTGTTAATGATTACCCTAGAGTAAAAGGTATTCACCTTCCCTTCTGGCATAAACCAATTTCTTTTTTCTTTTTTTTTAAAGATTTTATTTATTTGACAGAAACACAGCCAGAGAGGGAACACAAGCAGGGGGTGTGAGAGAGGGAGAAGCAGGCTTCCTGCCCAGCAGGGAGCCCGATGTGGGACTCGATCCCTGGGTCTCCGGGATCATGACCTGAGCTGAAGGCAGTCGCTCAACCAACTGAGCCACCCAGGCGCCCCTTAAACCAATTTCTAACAGAGCTGTCCTACCTAGGCACAGGAGAAGCCACGGACCCATCTGTATTTGTACTTTAATAGTTTACATCCAGTGGACGTGGCAGAATGTGGGACGCTCATCTCTGATAGGCTCATCCCATCCCAGCAATGGCAAGGCCTAGGCTCAGAAGAGCCATAAAAGAGATGATCTCTGAGCACATGAACGCGCCAAGGAAGACCTTGCGTCGGGAAGGAGGTGTGTAATTCTTGCACGGAGGCTTATTAAAGAAATAAGCCCTTCTGTCACCTATCCACCTTTCCTAGCCAGGTACATCCAGGTTAGAGTTCCAATTTTGCACTAATTAGTTGAGTGACCTTGGGTAAGTTACTTCCCTGAGCTTCCGTTTTTCTGCAAACTGCAATCATGACCTTAGGGAAAAATGGCAGTGTCTGTGAAACGAGTTAAGAATAGCAATTCTACCTCGTGAGGCTACACGAGCTAAGGCGCCTAATATATACAACGAAGCATTCAATACATAGAAAACGCCCACTAATTGGTATATAATACTATTACTGTAGCAATGCTCTCTACCAGTTGCTGGCTCATAAACATTAAAAACAAAAAATCACCCCTTCACTCCTTTAATGGGCACTTCTTTGGAGTAAGGCTCCTTACTCCTCTGTGCCTGTGGTCTGGTACAGAGCCCCGTTCTCCTCCACCCAGGGCAAACCCCTCCGCACCCGGCCACGGCACTGCTCCAGGTCTATGCTTTGCAGGGACCACCCCCCACCCTCCACATACACACCCTGTCTCTAGCCCACCCACCTGTTTGCCGAGCCCCGGGCAGCACCCAGGCCGCCCGCGCCGCAGCCCAGCACCTGGGCGCCCGCCTGAGCCAGCAGCCTCCACCCAGGCATGGAGCGGCCGGGGAGGGCTTGCTCCACTCCTCTTCCCCGCGCCCTGCGGCTCTTCTTTCAGGGCGTCCACACGCTGCAGCTGGGAGCCCACCAAAAGCCTCGCGGGAACGTCCCGCCGGGGTCTGCCGCAGCCCTCAGTACACAGGAAGGAGCCTCGGAGCCACTTCCGGTCCGTTTCCCGATGCATTCCGGGCACCAGGGTCATCCCTGGAACTAGAGTTCCGCCTCCGGATAGCCCTACCTTGGATCCGGGTGGGGGTCGGGCGGGCGGGGACTGGCTGATTTGTCTCTCCAGGGGTTGAGAAAAAGGGATGTCTGGAGTTAAAACTTTGCAAGAATGAGACGAACTAGAGACAGGCTCCTTAAGAAAGCGAAGTCACTTCAAACTAATGTGCACTGTGGGGCAGCTCACTGTACTAAGCAAACTTGATATTGTTATACTGGTTTATGTTGAAAACAGCCCCGAAAGGAAATTGTTATTGTTATGTTATAAACGAGGGAACAAAGACTCAGAATTTTGGTGCTGGTCCAAAATAGTACATCTGGCAGACGGCAGAGCTGGCACTGAAACTCCTTCGGCATCTCTTAACTACAGAATATGGCCAAGGTGATGTGTGGCTTTGCGGCCTGGGTCATACGGAGTATTGCTACTTCCGTCTTGGTCTCTTGGATTGCACCCTATGGGGAAAAACCGTTATCATGTCCTACAGACATTCTAACAGCCCTGTAGAGAGGCTCCTTTCCTGCCACAAGTGAACCACCTAGAAGTGGATCATCCAGCCTCAGGGAACCCTTCCCATGACTGCATCTCATGAAAACCTTGAGCCTGAGGGGCGCCTGGGTGGCTCAGTTGGTTAAATGACTGCCTTCGGCTCAGGTCATGATCCCAGAAACCCGGAATCGAGCCCCGCATCGGGCTCCCTGCTCGGCGGGAAGCCTGCTTCTCCTTCTCTCATTCCCCCTGCTTGTGTTCCCCCTCTGCTGTGTTTCTCTCTGTCAAAAAAAAAAAAAAACAAAAAAAAGACCTTGAGCCTGAACTGTCCAGACAAGGAGCTCACAGGTTCCTGACCAGAAGAAATTGCCAAAGAGAATAAAATCCCGACTCTTATTTTGACTATGTTTTGGGTGATTTGTGATGCAGACTCATCAGCATGTGTGTGCCTTGGCCCTCATTCTAATTCTGAGAAAGTCCATTTTCTTATTTGTTAAATGAGAGTTTGTTGAAATTTGGAAACAAGAACTTAAGAATTTAGATTTCAACAGTCTTTTTTTTATTAGTGATCTGGCTAGCCTGACTTAAAATATCCAGGCAATGGTCAATCCTGGTTACTACTTGGAATTCAGTAGGCTCAAAATCTTTGCTTTGTTTGCTCTTTCTTTCAACCAGTTGCTTTGTGGTTACCTTGGACATTTCCAAATAATATCCTGGGCCTTGGTGGAAAAATTACATCTCTTAATTCTAGGCAGGCTACCTGGCTTCCCAGTTACATAAGGAAGACTCTTCACTGAACGAGCATACCTTGAGGTGTGCTACATGTAAAAAGCTGGAGGAAAAATGGCTTTCCTATCACTGTGAATATCTATCATTTCTTAGTATATGGCATGTGCTCAGTGTTGTGGAAATCCATCAAAAACCACCGGGAGTGTACCTGATCTCATACAAAGTTAAGTTTAATTAACTTGTAACAACAAGAGAAAACATATACCTGATTCTGTCACTATGAGTTGGGAGTTAAGACTTAAGCTGGGTGATTTTAAGTTGGCATTAGGGAAGCTGGGTCTTATTTTGGAACGCTATCAAGAAGCAAGGACAGTTCAGCAATGGCGCATCTCAAAAATTTTGTTCTGGAGGCAAGAAGAACAACGTTAGACTTGGGATGATGTTAATATGAAGGCAGAACTCACTTAGAAGAAGCAGCTATTAGTCACTTTGTAACAGTGGTGTGGCCTCGGGTATGGTCTATGAGAAATCTTGTGTTGACATTCCATTATAAAAACTGTAGTCTGATTATTAACAGCATTCATTTTCACTCTTTTGGTTTATTTTCCCACTTAATTTTTTTAACAACCCTATGTGCTAGTACTATAATTATCTCCATTTTACAGTCAAGAAAAAAAAATCTCAGAGAGATTACAAAACTTAAATAAGGTCACTCAGCTAGTGAGTGGTAGAGCCAAGAATTAAATCTCAGGAGTGTGAGCACAATGCTTCTGCTCTTAGCAATTTTATTTGGCTTCCTGTGACAGATATTGTGTTAGAATCTCTCTAGGGCTGAAGAGTAAAGTTAGTAAGTAAACATATCATACACAGTGGTCTGTGAGGATTGAGGAAGCAGCCGTTCAGTCTAGCCTTTGCCCCTGGTGCCAAATATGTCCAGGTCCATAGCAGAGAACTTGAGTCAATGAAACCCTTAGCAGGCAGCACTGCTTAACTGCATCTAAGGAAAACATGCTTGGTCTCCTGTTACGTCGTACATATCGCCTGATTGCCGGCTGGGCCATGTTTGATTTTGTCACTGCAGTATGTTGCTAATTGACAATGACCAGGCCCAGTTCTCAAAAAAAATCAGCCCAAACCCCTTTAGGACACTCAAGCGCTGTGCTCAAGATTCTTATCTTGATCCCATCTTTCTGATACTTCCCTACATTGGACACCACTTTGCCTCTCTGGGGCTTCAGATCTTCATTGGAACAAAGATAACCTCCACAATCTCATTTTAGTACTACAATTATAATTCAAAAAGTTGATTTAACAGATATTCCCCCTTTTAAGTAAAACATTAAGTATAGATTCACTTCTGAATTTCTAAAGCCATGTCCAACAAAAGAGAATCTTCACAGAAGGAGTAGGCTTCAAACCAATGGTTTTTTAGAAATATTTTTTACGTGTTTCTGCCTTTAGAGTACACAAGCAAGGAATGTGAGTGGCCTCTAGAAGCTAGAAAAGGCAAGGAGTGGGTGCTCTCATCCACAAATGAATGCCACCTTGCCAACAGCTTCAGGTTAGCTCATAAAATGTGTATTGCACTTCTGACCTCTAACACTGTAAGATGATAAACTTGTGTTATTTTATGCCACCAAGTTTCTGGTAATTTTTATGGCAGCAATAAAAAACAAATATAAACTTTTCAGCCCCAAATCCTAAATGCTTGTAATTCATGGAATAAACAGACCTTGATTTTGGATGATTTTGAGATGTGACAAAAATATAAAATCCCTGTTGTATTTTTCAGGTTTACTTTTCAGTCTGAGGAAAAGAATTCTTGGTAAGAGGCCCAGAATCCATTGCCAATTGCATTATTTTGTATATACATATGTTAGAAATATTTATTGACTATCATCTATGAAATGTATAGGGCTGACACAAAGTAGATGCTCAGCACATACGGGTTGAATGATAAGATGCATTTTTCTTGCATTTCTTCTTTTAATTTAATTTTATTTTTTCAGTGTTCCAAGATTCATTGTTTATGCCCCACCCCCAGTGCTCCATACAATACATGCCCTCAGTACCCACCACCAGGCTCTCCCATCCCCCTACCCTATTCCCTCCCAAGACCCTCAGTTTGTTTCTGAGTCCAGAGTCTCTCATGTTTTGTTTATCTTCCCAAATTACCCTACTTCCCATTTACTTTCCTTCTCCTACTGTCCTCTATATTACCCCCTTATGCACCACAACTAAGTGAAACCATGTGATACTTGACTTTCTCTACTTGGCTTATTTCACTCAGCATAATCTCTTCCAATCCAGTCCATGTTGCTACAGAAGTTGATTATTCATCCTTTCTGATGGAGGTGTAGTATTCCATTGTATATATGTACCACATCTTCTTTATCCATTCATCCGTTGAAGGGACTTTGGCTCTTTCTACAGTTTGGTGATTGTGGCCATTGCTGCAATGAACATTGGGGAGCATATGGCCTTTCTTTTCACTACATCTGTATCTTTGGGGTAAATACCCAGTAGTGGTATTGCAGGGTCATAGGGTAGCTCCATTTTTAATTTTTTAAGGAATCTCCACACTGTTTTCCAAAGCGGCTGCACCAAGTTGCATTCCCACCAACAGTGTAAGAGAGTTCCCCTTACTCCACAGCCTCTCCAACACTTATTTCCTGTCTTATTAATTTTGGCTATTCTGACTAGTGTAAGGTGGTATCTCAGTGTGGTTTTGATTTGAATTTCCCTGATAGCTAGTGATGATGAACATTTTTTCATGTGTCTATTAGCCATTTGTATATCTTCTCTGGAGAAGTGCCTCTTCACGTCTCCTGCCCATTTTTTGATGTGTTCATCTTCTTTTTTTTTAATGTTAAGATATATATTTAAAGATTTTATTTATTTGTTTATTTGACAGAGAGAGAGATCACAAGTAGGCAGAGAGGCAGGCAGAGAGAGAGGAGGAAGCAGGATCCCTGAAGAGCAGAGAGCCTAAAGTGGGCCTCAATCCCAGGACCTTGAGATCATGACCTGAGCCAAAGGTAGAGGCTTTAACCCACTGAACCACCCAGGTGCCCTGATGTGTTCATCTTCCTTTTGGATGTTGAGTTTGAGTAGTTCTTTATAATCTTGGGTATCAGCCCTTTGTCTGTAGTGTCATTTGCAAATACCCTCTCCCATTCCGTGGGTTGCCTCTTTGTTTTGTTGACTGTTTCCTTTGCTGTACAGAAGCTTTTTATTTTGATGAAGTCCCAAAAGTTCATTTTCGCTTTTGTCTCCTTTGCCTTTGGAGACGTGTCTTGAAAGAAGTTGCTGTGGCCGATGTCAAAGAGGTTACTGCCTATGTTCTCTTCCAGGATTTTGATGAATTCCTGCCTCACGTTGAGGTCTTTCATCCATTTCAGGTTTGCCTTTGTGTGTGGTGTAAGAGAATGGTCTAGTTTCATTCTTCTATATGTATCTGTCCAATTTTCCCAGCACCATTTATTGAAGAGACTCCTTTTTTCACTGGATATTTTTTCCTCCTTTGTCGAAGATGATTTGACCATAGGTTTGTGGGTCCATATCTGGACTCTCTACTCTGTTCCATTCCTGAGGTTTAGGAATGTTACCTAGGTCTTTTTGTCTGTTTTTGTGCCAGTACCATGCTGTCTTGGTGATCATAGCTTTGTAAGAAAGCCTGAAGTTGGGTAAGGTGATGCCCCAGCTTTGTTTTTCTTCTTCAGCAATTCCTTAGCGATTTGGGGTGTTTTTTGGTTCCACATGAATTTTAGGGTTGTTTTTTCCAATGCTTTGAAAAATGTTGGTGGAATTTTATTGGAATGGCATTGAAAGTATAGATTGGTCTGGGCAGTCTAGACATTTTAACAAGATTTATTCTTCCATTCCATGAGCATGAAATGGTCTTCCATCTTTTTGTGTCTTCTTCAATTTCTTTCATGAGTGTTCTGTAGTTCCTTGAGTACAGATCCTTAACTTTTTGGTTAGGTTTATTCCTAAGTATCTTATATTTTTTGGTGCTATAGTTAACAGAATCGTTTCTCATATTTCCCTTTCTATATTTTCTTTTTTTTTTTTAAAGATTTTATTTCTTTGACAGAGAGAAACACAGCCAGAGAGGGAACACAAGCAGGGGGAGTGAGAGAGGGAGAAGCAGGCTTCCCGCCGAGCAGGGAGCCCGATGCGGGGCTCGATCCCGGGTCTCCGGGATCATGACCTGAGCCGAAGGCAGTCGCTTAACCAACTGAGCCACCCAGGTGCCCCTCCCTTTCTATATTTTCATTGTTAGTATATAAGAACACAACTGATTTCTGTGCATTGATTTTGTATCCTGACACATTACTGAATTGTTGTATGAGTTCTAGTAGTTTGGGGGTAGAGTCTTTTGGGTTTTCCACATACAGTATTGTGTCATCTGCAAAGAGAGAGTTTGACTTCTTCTTTGCCAAGTTGAATACCTTTTATTTCTTTCTGTTGTATGATTGCTGTTGCTAGAACTTCTAACACTATGCTGAACAGTAGTGGTGAGAGTGGGCATCCTTGTCTTGTTCCTGACCTCAGAGGGAAGGCTGTCAGTTTTTCCCTATTGAGAATGATATTGGCTGTCAGTTTTTCATAGATAGATTTTATGAGGTTTAGGAATGTTACCTCTATCCCTATACTTTGAAGAGTTTTAATCAGGAATGGATGTTGTATTTTGTCAAATGCCTTTCCTGCATCAATTGAGAGGACCACGTGGCTCTTCTCTCTTCTCTTACTGATTTGTTCTATCACATTGATTGATTTGCGAGTGTTGAACCACCCTTGCATCCCTGGGATAAATCCCAT